>CM062848.1:22644300-22658994 GCA_031772225.1 Eubasilissa splendida | reverse complement strand
TTTTGAAAATATAACAGTTTCAGAAGAAATAAAAGCATATGTATATATGATTTTATAATTTATCTTTCTTTTAACAGCCTGAGGTTAAATCTGCAGTGGTTTCCAAATCCATCGAAAAGATAGATCCACCTCAAAAAATTGTGAAATCACATTCTGTTATAAGAAAAATTACTCCAACAACTAAAGAAACTAATAAAAAAAATATAGTTGGAACATCAACACTAAGTGGTTTGCGGCCTGGGGATATATTAGCAAGATCTCTCTCCACACCTGCTGTAGGTATTTTCTATATATATATATATATATATTCAGTAAAATCCTGTTTATTTGAAAAATGTTTATTTGGAATTCGCCACAAGTCCAAGTTTTGGAGAAGAATTTGGTCACTCTGGAAAGTTTTCATACTAAATTGTACTTATAAATTGAAAATCGTTATTCGAAGATATTTTTGGAACTTGTATTGAATTTATCAATCTATTTTTCATTCAAAGAAAATCCATAAACAATAAGAAGTCACAGGCGAGTGCGTAATGCTTTAAACCAATGTTTTAAATGCGTTGGAAAGTTTTGTTGCTAACCTCACAGATACAGCGGGGGAATGGCTTACGTATGTTGACAAGTTTGTGGATTATCATTATTAAAAATAATGCGAAAAAAGAATCCATTATAATGGATTTTTTAAAAAATATGTTCTTTAAGTTTGTGCTGTAATATATTTTTTTTTACATATGAAAGTGAAAAAATTCCATGTGACGCAAGTGAAAATAACTCAACAACTCAACCTATTTTTTATCATTCATTAAAATGCAATTTTTTTGACGATTCAACAAAAATGTACACATGTAGAGTCGGTGTTAAAGGTTGCTCTTTATAATGCAGTGTCTATACACCAGTGTAATTAGCTTTTTTCATATTTTTCTAATAGTGTTGAAATACTAAAAAAGTGTCATGACTTATAGAACTTATCTAATACTTATTTCGCAACACTGAGTATATTTGGAGTTATTCATCAATTATGGTTAAGAGTGTCAATATAACACAAGAAGGATATATTATTATTTTAATTTACTATTAACATCACCCTTATTTATTCATTGTTTATGCAATATAGATAATAGTAATATTGATACGTCTGGATGTGTATAAAAAATTTCACATTTGCCGTAATATTTTGTGTAATAAACAATACTCATGTGCACAATATACTTTTTGACAGAATCTTTATGTGATTAATTATATAAACATTTTCGTATTATTCTTGTAGCAACACCCTTTAATTAACTTTTCTATATTGGACAATTTTATTCATGATATTAAATTTTCATCTTACAATTTCATAATGGCAATATTTTAATTAATAATTTTATTTGTAAAAAATTCTTAGGGATTTAATGAATATCTGAATTAATTAAATAATGATACTGAATGGAGGAAATTTTTCAGACAAGCCAGAATGGTTGCAGCAGTACCAGTAGTAACACACCAGTGGCCACCATAGTTGTGAGGCCAAGTCCAGAAACTATACATTCAGTGAATCCAGCCCCAGTCAGACTGAGTGCTGCAGACCGCATGAACGCTTTACAGAACAACTTGCACAAGTCGGAGCCTTTGGTACTATAAAATTCCACCAATTGAAAAAAACCTGTTGTATAACACAAATTATTAACTCATTAGAAGCTTGTAACATACTTACGTGTTTGGGGTTTGTTTCTTCAACTATAATTATATTTACACACTAGGTGCTTGTTTTTCAAGGACATTGTTTCATATGTTTTTATATTGGCATTTTTATATATGTGAGGTCAAGAATCAAAAGCAGACATGTCAAGTTTACTTGTTTTCGAGTAAAATGCAAAAAACCATTGTACCACAACTATTACATTTGGGATCATATTGAACATGACCAGTAACCATAGGTCACATGACCACTGTTGTCTTATTGGTTGAAAACATATTTGTCTGGGTTTGATTTAATTATCTATTGGACATATCTGCGATTGAAGTAACAAGCAAATTTTAAATGCGTTTTTATACGAAATTCAACAATATTTTATACTTTTAAAATAAGCAATAATATTTGTCTAATTTCGATAGGGTAGTCTTGTAGACATTAATTTTCTTTATATTTGTACATACCTAACTCAAAAACCATAATAACTGGATATGTCTGATTTTAATTCTATTTACATAATATCCCAATGTCCTTCTGAGTGTCACGCATAGGGAAATTTGAAAAGATAAATTGAAAGGAAAAATTTGAAAGGAGATTAGAAAATATTCATATATAAAATATCATATTAGAGTTTTTGAAATTGACTTTTTATTTCTATATACATAATATAAAAATACACAAATAAGATATATAATATAAATACTTACAAATATTTACAAATCGGTAAGAGACCACATCTGTGGGTTAAAGTATGATGGGAGATTATTATTGAAGAAGTTGTCGTGTTTACAATGTTGGCAAAAGGGATGCCATGAACTTCAACTATAGAATAAATCCAAGTAATTTACTTATGTGTTGCCAGATTGCAATTTTATTAAATTTGGAAATTTAACACATGTCGACGTCAAAGTGCTGATATTTTTACAGTTATCGAATTTTCAAAAACTTATTTTATTTTATTTTTATTTTACAAAAGGGCGGAGGGTGACTTATTTCATTAGTGGAGACTGCCGACTTTTTAGACATTCCCGATATGCTTGTTACTACCGCAGAGTCCGATGATGAGAAGGTCGCAATAAGTTGAAAAGCATCTGGAACGTTCCAACTTGAGTAAATTGTCAACTAGATTTTGACGCACATTTGCGATATTTTTCATTTTTGTTACCAAATAATTCAAGTGAATAAGATATTATTTTTTAGTCATTAATTCAAATTAATATACAAGCGTTTTACTATAAATACTGTGAGTGCGCCGTTAGGCAGAATTGGCCATTACCACGGTCGGCGGCATCATTTTATGCGTGTTGTTGGTGCGATATGTAATGTGTACGTAGTTGTGAAGTGCTAATATATTTTTATTTTAAGCATCACATTAAACACAATAATATTAATAAAATCTGATGTCGTCCTTCTAAAAAACAAATATAAAATAAAGAATAATGTTCTAAGTGTTATGGCCTGACAACACTATCAATTTATTTTTTTTGAACTTTTTTTCATCTCAAAACTGTACGGAATCGCGGTCGATGGATGCTTACGATGGAATGGTACCCACGTATTTTTTTTTTTTAGTTATATCAACATTTTCATGGATTTTGTAAAAATAAAATTCGAAAAAGCTAGCCTGTGAATTTTGACTTTTAAGAATTTTGGTGCCAATATGGTGGCATGATGCTGTTTCACTTATGATTTTTCTGGGCAGCTAACAGGTTAATAATTTATGAAATTGTAGTGTCGAAATGTTAAAAGAGACAATGTATAGTGCAACTGGACTTCACAAAACTTCAGAGAACACTAAAAAGTATTTGTCGGAAGACAGAATAGCTACCAAGGGATGAATAATAATCAATTAAGTACCGTAAGCTTGACTAGTGATTTTTGTGATGGTTGGTCTCGAATCCCCAACGCACTTATGCCGGAGAAAATTCCGGGTAAACAAACCATGCAACAAAACACTCAATTATCTTGCTTTCTGAAAATATTATCACATAATATCGTAGTTTAAAAATATTATTATATAATACATTAAAATGTGAAAAATAATTTAACAGAATTAATTTTACCATATTTACCAGTAAAAAGGTTCATCAAAATCTGGTAATATATGCCCTAGTACCGATACATATATGAATATAATATAACATCCCACTTGTGAACTTATTATACCTATATAATGTACTATTTTTTCTCATATTATTGATATCTCTGCAGATACATTATGAAAAAATTAAAAAGGATGAAGTTGAACCAAAAGATAATAAATCCCGGCTTTTAAGATGTTGTCAAGAAGTGGGTCTACCAGTGCCAGTTTACAAAACACACGAAATAAAAAATAAAGGGCGTTTACCTTCACTCTATGATTGCACTGTAAAGGTAAAAAGGATCTGCTTAGCTTAACATTTAATTAGATTTATCAGTATTTTTTAAGCTTTGGTAGAATTTAGTAGATTTTGAAAATTTTGTTAACAAGAAAATAAGAAAAATGTTAACTCCCAGTTTTTTTACAAATATATTTTAACCCCTAAGTACATGATATATAATAACAGATTGGAACTGCACACTCCTTCACTACTTATCCTGATTCACAAGGATCTATGGACTTGGCTATTGAGACAGCTGCGGGACAAGCCTTGGCACATCTTCAGAAAATGATTATTGAAGATTCTCACCCCTTTACGGAGCCCAGTATTGCCATTTATAGAATAATTAATGCAGTTTCATCACATCAAAATGGATTATGGGCTTACAAATTACCTGCCATTTATGAGTAAGTGATTTATTTTTTCTTAACCAAAATTACTTAGATTAGCACTGCATGGTAAATAATTTTTTTTGTTTGTTTTATTGTTAATTTTTCAGAGAACAATACAAGGAAAAGCTCCCCAAAGATTGGCTTAATTTAGTAGATAAGTGCCCACAAATATCGAAAGAAGAAGGTGCTAATGGGTTGGCGATTCTTTTACCTGCTGATCCAAATATGGTAATTTTGTTTATTGTTTATGAGTCTTTTGCTGCTCATTTGATGTCCCAATTAAAAATTTGAATGTTTTTTTTTTTCGTGATTAACTTTGTGGAAATCCATTGTAATTAACTTTAAAAAAACCAACTTTTTATAACAATGGATGAATTATTAATTATTAAAATAAACAAGTTTATTTCTGAAGATGATGCAGTATGCATTGAAAATGTTTTAATTTTAATTAAAGTGTAGTGTGAAGTAAACAACGTTACGTTTTATTTTATTAATTAATTTACTAAAAAGTTTTTTAAAAGTTAATTATTTATTATTTATTATTATTATTAACAGATCCCAAATAAATTTTTAATATTCTAAAAAAATGCTATTTATGTATTTTAAGGAATTCTGTAAACAAACAACATATGTCATTTGTTATTTTATTTTATATAACTTAGAATAATATGTTGTTGAGTTCGGTCCTACCCTTTAGGGAGGCTGGACGATATCCACCGGTTAGTCAGGAGAGAATATGAGACAATGCGGGTACGTTGCCAGATTCAGATGCTCTACTTACCTCGTACGACATCTGATGATCATCATCGGAGGAAATGTGTGTTCGTGTAGATATACATGTGTCAGTATGGAGTGAAGGTTATTCCAGAATAAAATCATAATTAAATGTAACAAACAAGAGAAGTTTTATTCATGAAAAAATTATAGCTGAATCTGGAGGAGATTCACGAGATTTCTTGTTGTACAAAACAAACTTAATTCTATTTCCACATAACACCAGTTCAATCAAAAAAATATCAAAATCTTAATAAACCAACCATTGAGAATTTGTTCACAACTTATTTGGTACACCTTTGTCGCGGTGTTCCGTCCAACGTCCATGATAATTAGCGGGATCCAAGATGAGAATTCCTGTTTGCCGAGCGTCCGTTATCTTGATAAGCTTTCCACATAGAATGTAGGAATCTCATCCCAAAATATCCTTCCGGGTAGTGAGCAATTGATCAAATAGGCCTGGCAGGACCCTAAAAGAACTCTGCCAGACATCCAATCTGTTCCGAGTGCTCGGTACAATTGGCCGATTTACTCCTTGCGGTGGTCCGTGCGCGTCTCCTCATCTCCCAGGATCCGATCATCGCCAATTAATATGGCTCGCCTAACTCTCAAAGGTACGCAGTGGATTACTTTGGGGCGGCCTCGTATAATTTCGTAGGGGTTTCCGGCCGCCTGACCAGCAGCGGGCACATGGCCAACTCGCTCTGCCAGCGGCCGGTGCGCGTCTGATTCTCGCACAACAGCTCTCCTTTCCTGTCGCAGTATTTAATAAAAAAATTGGAGCCTGTGATACCAGCAAATAATTTTCAAAACGATGCTATTTTAATATTTTTATAAATTCGACATTTAAAATTACATGATGAAATTTGTTTTGTAACGATGTATAACTTTGTAATGTGTCATTCAACTCATATACATATATGATCAAGCATTACTACTTTCCAATTCGTGATTACTAAATTTACCATTATTTTTATATGTATATATTTTAATTTTTCTTAATTAAGGATTTTGAAAGATTTCCATTTTGAAATAAAACATGAGTTGTTTACAAGCGCGTGTTGCGGTAGACATTGTTTATGTATGTTTATGCTGAATCTGGTGGTAGAGTGTACCGCTTGTCTTTAAAATGATTCCTTTTGTACAGAGAGGTGGATCCTGTCTGAAGGTAATGAGACTGCACAATATTTTTCCCAGAATGGTCTAACACAGTCAGCAAAAAATAAAAATGCTTTTGCTTTTAAATTTGAGTTAATAATACATCTGTATAACGTCAACCATGAGATCAAATGAGGTCAACTCAACATAGGATTCATGTAAATAAAATTGATAACAAATCAGATTGAGATACTTGATAAGATTGAAAATAGTTATTAAAATTGTAATTATAATTCATGATGTACTGGTTTGCAGAAGGCAAAGATTTAAGTTATACTGTTACCAACAATACTATAATATAACTATTCATTTAAAAAAAATCTTCATTTTCATAGTCCAATTTACTTGTTTTAAAGCCAGGCAGCGGGAGGGCGAGTGAAGAAGGGGTGTTTCATTCATATCAAGAAACTTATCACTGTTTTCATATTTCTAGTACAATAATGTGACATTTTGATATCTTTCCATAACATAATTCCAAGTACATATTGAGTTATTTTGCAATTCACAATTACTTTTACCCAATTTTTTCACCGAGATGCCAACATTTAAAATTATTTTTGTAAAACTCTAAAATTATTCATATTTTAAAATCACATTTAAAAAGTTATCAGTATTTAAAAAAAGACAAATTTTAGTTATGGTATTACATCTGGGATAAAATTATTCCTAATTATAAATTTTAAATTAATTCAAATCTGTAAAAATGTATGTTTTTATTTTTAATAGGTCCTGGAATCGTCGTCAACGTGTTCATCAAGTACTAGTGAGGATCAGATATCTAGTCCACTATCATTGCAATTTCCTGATGATCTATTATGGAATGTTTTTGTAATGTCTGCCCATTCCACCGTTGAAGTTTGGCTACGGATCATTGGTGAAAATTACAGCGTATGTACAATATATTATAACTTGATAATTATTTTTGCCCACCAATCAGGTAATGCACTATCAGCTTTTAAAAAAAATCGAACTATTAAAATATTTATGAAAACACAACAGCAGTGGCGTAGTTTGATGAAGCCATATGAGTAATATTGTTTACTGTTTTTTTTATTTACGTTTTTTTTATATGGTCCAGCAAATATACAGTGTAAAAAGTTATACTTTAAAAACATTCATGAATTGCACTTCAAATTGCTGTTCCATCCGCCTTAATCGCCAGACTTGGCCTTCTTGACTTCTATTTGTTCTAAAATCTCAAAGAGTGGTTATATGGAAAGAAATTTTCCACCAATAGCGATGTCATACACGCCGTAAATGACTATTTTGAAGACCTTGAGATATCCTTCTACGAAAATGATATAATGACACTGGAGAAGTGATAAGCTAAGTGTGTTGAGGTAGAAGGAAACTAGAATAATAAATTTCTTTCATAATGATATTTTGTTTTTTCTTATTTGTTCAATCAATCAGCCCTTGTATACATAATATATGTAAAGTGAACCAATCTATGTGTGCATGTACTGTATCACATCAATATTAAATATGGAAATAAATAAATAAAATGTGATTTGAGGATGAAGTCGATAGTGCTAATACAGATGTATATTGTACAAACAAACTATGTATTATATTACTGGTACGAAGGATTGCCTAAATTATTTTTAGAAAAGAAAGGGAGGTGCCATGAATTTTTTGATGAAAGAGGTGCAGTATTTGTTTCTATGAGTAAGTTATGTCACAATGCGGGATGCAGTAAACATGATGTTTGAAAACCACTGCACCATAACCTAGTGTGCTATTTCACATTCGAAAGTTTGCCTAATAAGATGGGCAATTCTAAAATGAATGAGGAGAAGAAATGATGAATTTTTAGTTTTACAGCAATAATTAAAATTTTAGACATTTTTAAAACAATTGTTTTAACATTTAATTTTATCCACATAACCGATACATACAGATGTATGTATCTAGATATGTATCATGTAAATGATGAATGCTGCACTTGAATTACAGTGTTCACTCTTTTGTATTACAGGAAATGTTTGAATCACTCACCATAGACATGGAACACTACTTCGTGGGAGAAACCAAGTCGAGTGAACATATTGTGAAGGGTGGATGGTACGCTCTAAACTGTGAAGATTGCTGGGTGAGAGCTAGGGTGCTGGAGCTGAATAACCAGACACGCAGAGCTCTCTGTTTCTTCGTTGACTGCGGAGACGAAGAAGAACATCCGTATAATTCTTTCTTTGACCTTCCGCAACAGTTCCTCAGCTTGCCTCCTCAGGTAAATGAATGTAGTCAATTTATATAATCATAGGGAATTATCAGTATTGGTTATTTTTGTACAATATAATATCAAATATTAGGACACTGATGGCACTTTGTTAAGTTCTAAAATAATTTACTGTATTTCAGTATTTGTTCAATTTTGATTTAATTTAATTTCTTCAATATATTTTATACTATTGTTGATGTTTGTAGCGTTATCTTTGTGGTTAGACATAATTTAAAATTGTATTTATATTTAATATTGTTTAAACCACTGCGTTATTTTTACGTCAACCGATTTCGATACTGACGTATCTTCTTTAGGACTGGCGTACAACTGAATTATTCCTTAAAATTCCACAAGACTCCGCCTACACCCTATAATGGATGCCGTTTAAACGAATATTCCACAAATAATGTATTGTATTTTAATTTCAGGCAATATTATGCAGGCTTGCTGGTTTAGAAGAGTACGCCTCCGTTGGACACATGGGTGGACAAAATTTACATCTTTCAGAAATGGTAACTGGTAAGGTATTGGTCGCAGAAGTACTTCAGACTCCTGAAGAAAGTTTGTCTTCAGACGATCCAACTATCACCATTGTGTTGTTTGATACTTCTACCGACGCGGATATTAATATAAACAAAGAAATACTCATAAGAATGAGTCAGCAGGCCCGGTCACCAAAGTTAACATCGGTATGTAAATGTTTTTTATAACTATTGTGCATATTGCATGTAACTTACAGAATGACAGTAATATTTGGGAAACCGGAACAAATAAATATATATATAAATGGTTGGTTTCAGGAATTCAGTGAAGTTTATGTGACGGATATAACCGCCACTGGGAAGGTGTGCGTGCAAATCCACAATGATAATTGGAGATTGCTGCAGTGCATGATGCAGCCAATACAGTCTGGTACATTCCCCAAGGAGGCTCTTCAGGCATCGTTTGGCCCCCTCTCTCCTACACCGAGTGTTCTCTACCTTGTAAAATCTTGCACGGGAGAATGGTTTGTTCGTTCACTGTATTCTTTTATTTGTTAAAATAATTATGAAAGATAAGCACTAGATTAATTTTTTTCAAGGAATTCACTTGTTGCGAGACAATTTCTCTTGTCTCTTTCAAACACAATAGGGACAATCACAACTCTCAGGCCAGATGCATCTAATTTCTTATCAGATAAATTTTTTTATCTAATGGGAATCAAACCTGTGACTCTTGAATCTGTCCATAGATATTTTACCATTAGACCACGGGGTCTACCCTAATTATTTATTAACTTGTTGAGAGCCCAGAAGGTTCAAGTCAAAACGTACCCATAAGCTCAATTTTTTATGATTAAAAAAAACGTCAAAAAGTATGTATAAAAAAAAAACAGTATTCCCTACTCATGAGCTGTGATTTTCAGATAAAAATATAGATAAAAAAAAATGTTTTTTCGGTCTCTGATAGTGTTGCAAGGTTATCATAAAAATATTTTTTAATGATTATTTCAATTAATTATTATTGGCCACTGGAGTTAACATTTTATTTACGCTGCATTATTTGTTTTATTTCATATGATTCTTACAAATCCTCTTCAGTGTGGCAGTGTTGCAGTGTTGCATGGCACTTCACCCAAGGGGACATCACACTGCTTGCACTTACATCATGTTTTTTTTTTAAATTTTCACGCGGCATACACAATGCATGTGCCCATCAGATTTTAGTAATAATATAGTAATGTTATGATTTTAGAAAAAATATATTAACAAAAGTAATACATATAAATAATAAACAGATGGTTTGCATTATAACAAAAACACAAAACATTTGCATTAACACATTTAAAAAAAATGAACGCAACATAAATTGCTAAGTAATACAGAAAAAAAATACACTGCAAAATCACCAAAAACACAACACGACAAACAGTGAATCGTACATTTCAGAGAAAGCAATACTGAAGAAGAGATTTACACTTGTAAACCTGGATGGTTGTCCGTACGCGCGTGCATCACGTTCTCATAGCACAATGGTTCACGTGATCAGTCCGTGAGCAATACGTTATTTATCACACAATCTATCTGAGGAGTATGCTGCACACCTGTGCATTGTGTGTGCGTGTGTGTGGTAAAAGAATTCTTGTTATTTCGCAAATGCCGATATTCGTATGTATGTTCATGTTTATTCAATTCAATAATTCATCTGTAATTATAAAAAAAATTAAATCTTTAAATCTGGTAGGAATACCGTGTAGCGATATTCCTAGTTTTTGTATGGAAAAAAATGTTAGTAAAAGAATCAATTTTTAGCTAAATTGCTTGATGTTCTTTGATTCAAAACTATTTTTATAGTGTCCATGGATTTCACTACTCAAATAAAATAATATTTTGTAAAAAATATGTATAAAGGTGTCCTGGGCTTTTTTGTACATGCCATTTGAAACGCTTTAAGGCATCCTGGGTTCTTAATACATTTCCGTCGGGAACTTTTTGTGCTAACTGGTGACGTAATGCGGGTAAACAGTTATTGCTCTAATATATAACGTTGATATCTTATCTACGCGATGCAATTTGTTAACCAAATGAAATGCTCAAGTTTAATTAAATTTTTTCAATTAAAAAAAACTTTTATATAAACGGTATTAACACCCTTCCCGCAGTTAGACGCTAGTCCAGTGAACGGGAATTAATACCCATCCCGCCGTTAGTGTGTTAACAGGTTAATCATTATTCAACTGCTTAGGGCTGGTTGTATGATCAGTAGTTCATTTTTACCATAGTAACTTTTTACTATGTTAACTTTTTACCATCACCCATAGTAAAAAAACATTAGCCGGTTATTGGTATGTCAAATTTACTACTGTCAAAACTTAGATAAGAAATCTCGCCTCACAGCGTGGCAAGACAAATAATCATGATGTATGATTTATTTTATGCTTTATCTATGACTTAATTCGCCTCTGTGTTCGACACCTGACACTTTAGTGTCAAATTTTTTTTTGGATTATGTGCTAATGTATATTAAAAACGAGATAATCATCGGACGAACTCTCATCGCTAAAATAGCAGGATATTGAATGATTAATTGTCATATACTGCAACTTTCAAAGTATCAATGTGACAGATGTGACTTTTGAAACAGTTATGAAGAGTCCGCCATATTTAACCATTAATTTACATTTTTACTATCAGAGTAAAATTAGTTTACTACTGGATATACTTTCGAGAAGTAAATATATTTTTACCAATGATCAAACAATCCGTTTTCGCATTTTTTTTTTAACTTTAGTAACTACTAAGGTTCTCACAACCACCCCATACTATTTTATTTATTGTTAAGAGTTTGTGGAAGAAGATGTATGGATGTAGAAGAAGCAAAAAGCTGCAAATATATCATTTGTAAAGGATTTTTTGGAACCAAAAAAATTTTTTATACTGGAAAACTTATTAAATGGTAATTTATTAAATAGGTTCTATTATATAAATAATGCGTACAATTCAAATAAATATTTCTTTTCCAAATACAATTGATAATATTTCATGAAATATTCTTGAAAATTAATAATTCCAATGTGGGCGTGTCTTTGTTCTGAGAACTATTTACCTAGTTCAAAATCTCGCAAAAATAAGGTTGCAAGTGTTACATTTAAAATAACAATAGCAAAAAACAGATAGAAAACATCTCATGTATTTACTTCTAAATTCAGCAAGTGATTGAATATTCTTAGAAAAAAATCAAGTTCTCCAGAACGCGAAGCGGATTCTTATTGCCAATCCCTGTAATCCTATGTTCACATTGAACATATATTATTCATATGCCTCATGATTCAAATATCTTTATATTTCTCCTGCTCAGTACTGATATTCGTTATTACTGTCACAGGAGAAGAGCTGTCCTTCGCAGTGGCATCACTCACGATAACCAGGGGATAGCATTTGTATCTGTGAGATATATTGATTACGGTGGAACAGAAAGAATACCGGTCAGAGATGTCCTTCTCCTCAAGCGAATCTCAGAAGCTCTGAACGAATTTCCGGCTCAGGTGAGTTACTTAATTTTTTTTTTTAAATAATTTTTTAAAATTTTTTATTGCTCATATAACTTATTCGGTTTTATTATTTAACACCCACTGGTTTTCAAACATCTGTTTCTTTGTTAGGGATGAACAGTACTTCATTCATTTTGAAACTGGTTGGCGTTAAATAATAAAACTAAAATGTAAAAATATACAGAGTTTTATATGTGCAGGGAAATGAGGATTCTAGAAGGATTCTGTAGTGGCATGATTATAGTACCGACTTTTAGTTTTAGCTTGTGAGAAGGCATACTTTTTGGTATTGAGCAGATGAGAATTCTTCAGGAAATGCCAAAAGGTTAGTTGGTTCGCTTGCTGCTATGGTGTGGACACTTTTGTGAACACAGTCACAGGCATACTGCAATTTAACACATTGTTGTTCAGTTTCAATGAATTTTCATTTGTAATACTTGGCATTATTCTGCTTTTGTGTAGGGTGTAGGGTCTTGGGTGTTTGACAAAGAGGGTGTAAGCAAACTTATAATTTAATAATTTTTTTCCATAGCTATTTCTACTACTTCTAATAGCCTGTCTAAAAATTTCCTCTGGTTCGCATATTGTGTGTGAGTTTCAGTACATGAAATGTGGTCCACAGCTTGTTTATTTACACAATTGGCAACATATTGAGCTTCGTAGTATCACCGCAAGACTTGCCTGAAGTCTTCACCCGATAAAAAAAAAACTAAACTAATCTTTTTCTTCATAAGACTTGACTTGTCTACTCTTGTCAGGTCGCATAATAGTCTACTGTCAGAAAGGCGTGAATGTGAGTAGTTGGTGCTTCGTACCATGGCATCCTAGTAACGAGGGACTGCCGAAGAAAAAGGAAGAAGAGTGCTTCGTCCCATACTTATACATATCAGTTTTGAATATATAGCTTAAACCCGTCTCAGAGAAATGTCCAATACGCTGAAGAAAACCACATTAAAATCGGTTCAATTGTTCTTGAGTTTTGTGGTAACAGATAATCAGACGTTGCCATTTATTTAGAGATGCAGAATAATATACAGTGTAGGGTAGATTTAATTTGTTTTCATGTTTTTAGAAATTAAAATGATTTTCTTTCATTTAGGGTTTCCTTTTTAACCTCTTGCTGCAGTGTGCCTTCGTATTCGCAAGTCGGTTCTACCCCCCAGGACTAGCACCATTCCATTGGCTACTTTTGATTGCCGTAAACCACGCCTCTGTCTAGGCCTAATTTTTATTTACACTTATTGTTATATTTATATTGTTTATCAAAATCTTACAATTAGTCACATATTGTTTAGTAACAGGAAAATTATTCTTATATCTGCGTACAATTATTTGACAATTATTTATCCACAATGAAATCATTATACTTATACAAAACTATATTCGGCATGTCTTTAGTATTTCAGCTTATTTCCTAATCTTAAACCTTTGTTTTATCTTAATCTTCATCTAAATTAGATTAATTCCACATATATTAAAGTGTGATTTTTTGGTATTGGAAATCTTCACGGTGGTCTAGACACATGTCTCTTGGCGATTCGACCGAGAAAAGGAGAACAACTTTAGACCTCAGTAATAAATTAAGCTAATTTGTATTTCACGTCTCTTATTTTTCTTGAGAAACAAAGATACTATATACTACGTTAAAAAAAAACTACTCTGCTAACGCTTTAAATCAGTTCTCCTATTTTTTCTAAAGTAACGATCCCTGCCACGTGGACCACCTAGTTGGTCAAGTCGAAACAGTATTGTGTATTTAATTAATATGAATGATCACTATGAAAGCGTCGCGTCATTGGGGCGCAACAAGTCCTTAAATTATCAAATTCTTTTTTAAATTCAATAATTTATTTGAATTCTATTTTTTGGACCAAAAATAAGAAATCCGCAAGGTACTGATGTGATAATTTTGACAAAGTTTAAAAAAGTACAGACAGTCTTTTTGGTTGATTGCAGATTTTTAAAGATACCGATTTTAATAAATTTAAATTTAAAAAAAAAAATTATTGCGAAAGGTTGCGAATATTGTTTGGAGGGTTTCGACTGTAGGTAAGTAAGAAACATTTAAATAATTGTGTTATTTT
>CM062848.1:22628048-22644200 GCA_031772225.1 Eubasilissa splendida | reverse complement strand
TAAAAAAATTTCTCAAACTCCATCACCTTTATCTACAGTGAGAGCTTACACCAAAATTAAATTAATGGCCATTTATACAATGATCAGAAAATGGAATGAAATTATCCACATATTTTGCAAGATTCTTTCTAACTGATATACCTACACAGTTTTGATACTTATCTTTATCAGAGCATTCTGAGAAATATAAAACAGCGTAAACACATTATATACTGTATTATAAATAAATGCTGTTTTTCTAAAGTTTGGCTCATCTTAGAAAATTACAATTTTTTCTGTAAAAAATTCTGACACTGTTAAACATCAGTTCAAAGGCAATCGATTATTTCCTATAAGGTATCATACAACTTAATATAATCTCTATATTTTATGAACTGAATGTAAATGTACAACTAAAGCCTCATGATACAATAAAAAAATATACGGCTAAATTGATAAGATATTTTTGCAGAGCTTTAACTAGCACTGTATTTGTACGAATATAACTTTAATTAATATGGCTTTTAAGGTTATTATCGCTTAAGTAAACGTATTTTTACGTTCATGCTCTAACCTTATATTTTATAGTTGGCGAACTCAGTCACTCAGTAGAGGTGAGCCCATGTAACGGTAACGGTCTCTTTGTAATGGGTACTCTCTCCGATCACATGTACCTGTTACTTTTTTGAGATGTAGTCTTTGTTGTTACAAAATGCTCGCTGAGATGCTAAATGATTCCCAAGATGTTCTGTTACAAATCTCGAATACCTCTATTACAAATCTGATACAACTGCTAACTCGTAATGAGTCAAAGAGGATAGTATGCCGCTGACATTTTATGTAGATTATATAAGGATAAACGAGATAGAGATATGTGTAAGCTTATACGAGTGTGTTTTCCCTTATGGATATATAGATTTGATACAAAATCCAGTATCTTAATTTTCACAAATTTCGTGTCAGGGACTTTTTATTCGAAACCGATAAATTATTGATATTTCATATTTAATAATACTTTGGGAGTTAGGTCGGTGGTTAAATGAAAGAAATGTTGTTTGACGTGTTGAGGTGTTTATTGTGATGGATATAACAATGAAGACTGATATAATTAAAGAAATGAATGAAGATGTAGAAAGTGTGCGTGTATTATGAATTGAAATGAAGCGAGTTGGCGGTCTTGCTCGGCGCGCGTGGGCTGGCAAGACCGCCATTGTGAAACTGGAGAGAATGCTTGAGCCAAACTTGTAGCAGCAGCCGGTAGCGCTGTCGCTAGCGTCGATGCCGACTGAGATGGCGGTGAATATGAATTCTGATCACTACAATACTATTGGTAGAGGTCCTTGTTTATTATTTTTTTGATCTGATAATATAATATGTTCAATTATAAATATTGTATTGAATCCACAAATTTAAAATGAGTTAACGTGTATTGTACTCTTATAGTTCGTAAAGTAGCATGCTTATGCATATTGCATACTTATTATATATTGCGTTTTATTATCTATTTTTATGATTTTCTGGACGTCTTGAGTTGTATATTTGTGTAATTATTACATTTACTAATATTCTACAGATTATGACAAGAATGCGAATAATATATGAATTTTGTTTTTTAAATCCCAATTCTTACGAGTAGGTACGTCCAAGAATAAAAATGATATTTTTCTCTACCCCAAATCTCACATTTACTTACGAAATATAAATTAAGAATCTTAAATAGAAATATCAATATACGGTTAACGACCTTAATTCGCGAGTTTAATTCGTATGTTAAGCGTTACTGCCTACATATGCAAAGTAACAGTCAACTTCAAACCGTCTAATACGCCCATGTACCTGTACCTTACATCTATTTATTATCGCGTACCCATGTACTCATCAGTTAAGTAGTCGTTGGCAATTAACGGCTAATTGTAACTGTTACATTCCTGTACCCGTACTCATTGTACCCGTTACTCTCAAGTAACTGATGAGTCCACCTAAAAAACGACTAGGATTGCCAACACGTTTTTTCCGTGGCCGACGTTTACCATCTGTCATTGTGGTCGCTGTGTAAGTATTCATCAAAGATCGTATTATTATTTGATTTACCAGTTGTTTTTTTAATGTTTAAAATTTTAATCTATTGTACAATCTATATAGAAGATATATCAAAAATACGCAACCTTTGTTAAATTAATTTAATTGGCAACTTCGAAAGTGTGTCGATGATCTACTTACAATATTTTCAATTCGAAATTGTGGATTCCCTGAAAAAAGTTTTTTCAAATCGTGTACGCTGTAAAGCTATCGTTGTAACGTATGCATATTATCAACTGTAATAGTTATTTACTATCTATTTGGATTATCATTTGCTTCAATGTGAATCTCAAAGTCTACTTTTCAATAATACCTACTCATCAAATTGTGCTTTGTTTATAATATGTACCATCAAGATTATTATCATAGTGAACATAGTAGTAAAAATAAAATGTAAATACCTTTAAAATATAAAACTAGACTAGTGTTAGATTTTGTGTGAATTTTAATTGACAAGGATGTTGTTGTCCCTGAAGGTACCAGACAACATTTTGGTGAAATGTGGGAAGAAAGGTTCTCTCCAGGACCAGAAACCAAACACGTTATACTTGAAAACTACCTTGTTATTTCTGTTATGTCCATAAAAGTATGTAATTTTTACACACTTGACATTTTTGAGAATTTAAGCCATTTTTTCTGAATGTATTAATCAAGGAGATCAGAATTTATCCACCCATTAAGTATTATGGTCTAAGTATATTACATCCTTTTATATATTGTATTCGGGTGATTCTCAAGTGCTCCATGTTCAGTTATATAATGAGTTGATGCATAAGTTTTTTTTTCTTTGAAATTGGCAAACCACATCTGTTTTCATACTATTCTGTGTAAAGATGCTTCCTTTTCACTTAGAAAACAATAAAGAGCCCTTGAATCAAAAAAAAGGCAATATATACAATTCATTTACGTTTGAATATCATAAAGGCAAAAACATAACTTTAGTAACTTAAAATATTTGATTTGTGTATGGTAGTAATGCATTTAAAGTACAATTAACCCAATTATGGTTTTCGAAATTCCGATCTGGGGATTTTTTTTGGTGACAAACTGGCGACTTTTGAAGGCTGAACAGTGTATGTTAAAGACCACAATTCATGCAGATTCTCTTTATAACACCACGGCAACCCTGTTGAAGATGTGAATGAATCTTTGAGAGGCTTCTTCGTCACATGGGGATGGCTTCCGAATATGACATTTGGGTTCCATATTAACTGTCAGGGGTAACCTAACCATGTGGTGATTGTTGAGGGAACTGAATTGGAATGTTATTAAGCACCCACCATATTCTCCGGACCTTGCATGTTTGCTTGAATTTCATTAGTTCAAGTCGTTATAAAATTATGAAAAAATAAATTTTTTGAATTTCTGCTGATTTTAATAGAAATGGTATATATAAACTTATGGAAATGAGAAAAAATATAAATCAATTATTTTTTTACATTTTCGAAAAACAAAACTTTCATAAAATGCTTGATAATTTTTGAATCAACCTAATATACAATATTAGATACAAGCTTATAAAATTGTTTTAAAATTCTATTCCAGTTAAAAGTGTAACCATGGCAGATATAAATAGTGTGATACCTATTTTAAAAGCCACTATTCTGTCAACGTCAGGGTTGGTTTCCATTGACCAGTGCGATCGTAAGTAAAATAAAAAATTGTAAATATTTGTGTAAAAGTGTATGTAGAAAATATAATATGGTTAATTCAATAATATGTAGAATTATTGACTATTACTTCACTTCACCAATGGCAAGGAGGTTAGCACATCCCAGGAATGATTGTGGGAGAGGGAAATAATGTAGCACATAAAAAGGCTATCGATATATATTTCATACATTAAAAAAAGCATTAGTTAATATAATTTATATTTGTTTAATATGCACAATATTAAAAATAATGAATGTTATTAATTGTATTGAATGAAAAAATTCACCAGTATTTTCGATGTTGCAATAATTGAAATAGTCATGACAGGCATGTTAAACACAGGTGTATTTACAAACATAATTTATTTTAAGCATTTAATGCATATGTAGATTTACTACCGATATAAGAATGTATGTGATGCATTCTTATTCTTAAATAAAATAAAATTTATTGTATATTATTTTTGTCAAAAAATAAGTTTAAATAATAGACTTATTGAGTTTTTGACTGATAAAGATTTTTGGAAAATATATTTTATACATATTTTGTATATAAGTAATTCATACTTTGTACTTCCAGAAGGTAGTACTATACAAAATTTGTGACATTACTGCCACTAAATTAGCCCTCGGGCTCTTTCTAAAATTTCAATTTGTTTCTTTTTGTAATATTAAATGAAATGAGGGAATCATAAGATGTAATTCAACCTTTGATTTGCCTAAATTTATTAAATCTTAACATTGTCTAACAATAGGATTATTATGACATTAAATAATTGAAATATTTTAGGTGATTATAGAGAACTACAAGGGGAACTCATTCCATACCGTAGATTAGGCTTTAAATCTTTAGAAGACTTATTTGAAAAAGTTCCCGGTTTTCGTTTAATCAAACAAAATGGCAGATTTTTCGTTGATGCAAGTGCGCCACGTGAAGTGGAACATATCACAGAAATGATTGCTCGACAGAAATCAGCTCCGAGTAAAAGACAACCAAAACGATATCTTCAACGACCTGTAAGTATTTTTCTTACATATTTATTGAATATTCATCATTTCTCGTGTCAAATCAAGTTGGGCACACATGTTTGGTCTAGCGGTGAGACACTTGTCTAGTGACTTAAGTGATCGGGGAACCGCTGCCCCAGGAGACAGCCAAGTTAGTCCTAATTTTCATGGCACATGCGGTTAGCTTGAAAATAATACAAATATTGATGTACACAAAATACATGTTGTTCTGTGTTATTATTAACAAGAACGGTGACAAAATAATCAGTATGGGATGTGCAAGGGGCCTTTGTAGGTGGAAGATGATGCGTGGATCAGATCTTTTCTCTATGAGTGATGATGGAAAAGTTTTTAGCGAAAAACCAAAAACTTTTTTGTGCTTTTGTAGATCTAGTTATAAGAGAAAGGTTATGGAAGAATCTCTCTGATTACAGGGTGAATAGTAAACTTATACACGCATCCCTATACAAAGAAAGTTCTGCGTGTGTAAGAATCAATAGATCGTTCACACCATGGTTTGACATTACAAAGGCTGTCAGGCAGAGTTGTGTAATGTCTACGTGGCTGTTAAACTTGTATATGCATAATTGTGTGAAAGAACTGGGTTGTATGAATGTAGGAGCAAAAAATGGGCGACAACTTAATTGTATGCTGTTTATTATACACCGATGATGCAGTACTAATGGCAAATAATGAACAAGAATTACAGAGTCTAGAACTAATAATAGAATGTACAATGTATCCAAGGAAAGTGACCTTATTATGAATGTCAACAAGTCGAAAGTGATGGTATTCGAGAAGGAGAAAAGCATGACACCGTGCAAAATACTTGTAGATAATGAATGTTTGGAACAAGTAGATGAGTTTGTGTATTTGGGAAGTATGTTTGATAGAAATGGAAATGTTGAGAAAGATATCGAAAGGAGGGTTACTGCAGGGAATAAAGTGAATGGCGCTTTGAATGGAATTATATTTAACGAGAATTTGTCAACCGAGGCAAGACCAGCGATACACAATAGAGTCCTGGTACCGACACTGATGTGTAGAAGTGAGCTTTGGAGCTGGCAGAAGAGGAACGAAAGTAGACTGAATGCAGTGGAAATAAGATCACTTAAGCGTATATGTGGCAGATCCATTTATGACAGAAAAGAATGAAAAAATAAGGAAAGAATGTAAAGCTGATCTTAGTATAGTGAGTATAGTATAGAGCTAGTCTCTTTTTTAGAGAGGTGCGTACAGCTATATATAAAAAATATATAGCTTTAGATTGTAATATAATCAAATAAATCATATAAAATTGTAAAATATAAAAAAATATATATATTTGAAACTTGCTATTACTATGCAGTTAGGTACTGTTTTTATAACATTAAGTTAATTATTACCACTATTAACTTGTTCGTTGTAATAATAATCAGTGGTATAATATCTATCACTCTCTGTTTTATAATATTGATTTTGTTCAACAATATCTTAATTTTGTTTCCGTTATAAAATCTTCTGTACTATTTTTAGCCAAGGCGTTTGAAGTGCGACACATCGTGGAATCCCGGAGTTTCTTCTAACATGTGGAGATATTCCAAGCCTAACACCAAAGTTCCTTATACATATGACAAACCGAAAGTTAGAACTGTAAGTGACCTTCAGTAATCAGTAACACTAGAAAGTTTGATGTCGGCAACGTAATATTAATTTAAGATATTTCACTTCCTATACTTTGTATAAATTTTACCTTTTATGACTTTCAATATTTTAGAAATTGACATCTGTAGTTGGAATATAACATTCATGTCTCATTTACTTTTCGAAATATACTGCATTATTTCTACAAAGACTGTAATCGTCAACTTGACCTGAATGGTCTCGAATTTAACGCGACCTTTGAAATTTTATCTTAATATTTTTATTTCATATATTTTTGGGAAATCGATATTAACCCAAATATAACGCGGTCTCGAATATAATGCGACCCTTAAGATTTTAGCCCAATATTTTGAACTTAATTATAAATTTAATTAGTTATAACATTTTGACATACATATATATGTTACATATTACATATATGTATGCCACTCTTGTCTGTGTCTCCACTGCTCATTTTTGACTCAAAATTGGTTTAATGCCTCATCCCACAGTACTTCAGCTTTAGTTCCATCAGTATTTTTTGAATTCCT
The DNA here is from genome assembly GCA_031772225.1 of Eubasilissa splendida. Classification (NCBI taxonomy): domain Eukaryota; kingdom Metazoa; phylum Arthropoda; class Insecta; order Trichoptera; family Phryganeidae; genus Eubasilissa; species Eubasilissa splendida. The sequence goes on along the minus strand of CM062848.1, from coordinate 22,637,308 downwards.
TATCTTATCCAAGTGTGTACACCATAAACATATGTTCACTTGGGGGTACATTACATTTTCTTAAAGCTTGTAAATTGTTTATTTTTCTGCTTTCCCTGTGACCATGATCTTGTTATTTATGTTGTAACTGAACCTTTTATTTCTACACAATCAATATTTGGATGCATTTTAAGGTTTCTAAATGTTAAAATCAATATTCGCAAAGAGCTCAGCTTGCAAACTGAACATTACGAGGACATGCAGCAAACTATCTATACTATACTATGAGAATTACCTATATCAATGAGAGGGTGGTGTGTCTTCTAACACCACAATGACAAAAACAATGTGCGGCGTGAATGTTCATTTTATTTAATTCATGTTTTTTCATTTGTTTGTCTGCCCACTTCTTTAGATCAGAGGTGTGCAATTTTTCAGGTCACAAATATAACATAAATGCTATTTTAAAAAGATTTTGAGGTTAAAAAATATTGCATTATGTTCGGGCCAATATGGTAGCATATTTTTCAGGTGTTCTAAAGGTACACATCCACAAGACCTCCAGAAACGGAGTGTAGTGGTAAAGGTCAATCTACATCGATTGGGTCAATATGGTCTCTACACAAAATGCACAGATTAAAATAAACGATTCAACTGTTGTTTATATAGGCTCCTTTATTATCACACTTGGAGTACATTGCCTTTCATAGATAAGCATTATTGAACTCTCAGTATTTTATTTAAACAGAATATGTACATTTGCTGCAAAGATGCATAAAAAAAGATAATATTTTTTTGTGAATCAGGAAAAACGTTTTGTTTCTGATTCCAATATTGAGGATATTTTTCAAAATCGCAATATCGGCTAAAAGGGCTGAGGAAAATATCAGACGATATCTGATTGATCTTTAGTGTCCATTCAAACGTAATAATGATAAGTTGTATAAAATATGATTATAATTTGAATATGCAAGCTAGTCTAAAGTACTTTTCTTGATACAATGTATATTATGTGTATATTTTAGACAGGGTTTTTCCATTATTAAACTGTATTTTATCACTGTTTTGCTATTAAGCAAGCTACGAAAATTTGTGATGCAAATAAAACCACAAATACTAAACTCTTAAACAATATTTCCCCGTTATGTTAGTATGGACCCTCAAGAGTTTATGTTCTCACCAGCCCCTACACAGAAGATACTCACACATGTATATGGGAGAAGAGGTGAAGGTTTGATCTGAGAATAATAAATGAAAATATATGTGTCTAAATAATGCGAGTATGAATGGTAAAAACCTGGCTCTTTGAGTTAACATACCCAATGTTGCCAACCAAACAAAAAGTGGTCGCCTCAAGTCAGTTCGCTAGGGCACGAGCGGATTTGCCCGACCGAAGTCGAGATCCTCACACTCGCTCCAAACCGTCGGTGGACACGGATACGAAAGCCGGTACCGGACCGAGGGGTCGGGGCAGAAGACTGCTGGACGGCGAGGTTCCGAGGGATGAGGCGGGATGCAAAATGAAACACTTGCTTAAGGTGTATTCAGTGCACCGCAGTATGTAGCTTGTTGTGTAGAGACGAGACGTTTGACGAGAAGTGAGCTCCATACTGCGGTGCGCTTCTATTTATTCAAGATGAGTGGACGTGCGCCGTTACCAGCGCACGCCACCCCAAAACCACCCACCGTGCCAATCAGGGCGCGTTTACAGGCCTAACCGCGCCCCAAGCGACACGGCGTTCGGCGCCGCCTGTCGGCCGGATAGCGCAACATCGCGCCATTTTTCGGTCGCGAGCTGACAGGCGGCAGAAGCCGTTTTGCGGAGACAAATAATTAAATATTATACTTAAAATTAACAATTGGGGATATCACGGGTAGTGAATTCTGTAGTAAATATCGCGACCCGTGATATCCCGTAACAAGAATTATCCGGCCAGTGTTTTCTTTCGAGTTATTTCGTTTTTTGTGACTTCGTTATCTCGGAATGTTCGCTAAGCGGGTTTCTTGCCAGTGGCGGGTGCTGCGAAGGGCCTTTTGATAGGAAATGTAACACTGGCGGGATAATTTTGTATGGGTGCCGCGGACTACGACATTTGTTTATTTCTACTGTTGTCCGCGGCACTAAATACACTAAATTCAAACAACAGTGGCGGCGTACCGGCGGGTGGGCAAAGGTTTATTGTGTTCCCAATCCCGCGGCACGCCGCGTAAAACAAATAATAATTATTTATACGTAAATAATAACATTTCAAATTTAAATAACAAATATGTAATATCTTATTTCATGGCACTAGTCTCTGTGTGCAACACTCCCCCCGTGCGGCTTGGCCGTACTACGACGGTGCACAGAGAGGCTTCGTTGGTAGAACTATGATGCGGGTAGCTGGTCGTGTGTAGTCCCCGGTTGCTGTCCGGATCCGCACCGCTCGTACCTGCCCGTCGGCTGCTGGTCTTGCCTCGATGATAATCCCCCGTGGCCATGTGTTGCGTGGCAAGGTGGCGTCGGTGATAATGGCCAATTCGCCCTCGCGGATTGGTGGAGCTGGCTCCTGCCACTTGTGTCGAAGTGCGAGCGTTGGCAGGTACTCGCGCATCCATCGACGCCAAAACATGTCGGCGAGCTGCTGCGCCACCTGCCACTGTTTCCTTAGACAGGTCTGTTCATCGAGGGCTCCGTAGACGGCCAGGTGTTGTTGTCGTCCGGCCGCTCCCATCAGCAGGTGGTTTGGTGTGAGTGGCGAATTGTCCCGCGGGTCCACGGAGACATGGGTCAACGGGCGGCTGTTCACTGTAAATTCCGCTTCGGCCAGGGTAGTCCGCAAGGTTTCCTCTCGCGGAGCCCGTTCCTTTGTTGTTGCTTCGAGCGCCCGCTTGACTGAGCGGACGAGGCTTTCCCAGGCTCCGCCCATATGGGGGGCGAGCGGGGGGTTGAAAGTCCAATCAACCCCCACCTCCGCTAGGTGTTCCACAACCCGCGGCTCTTGTCTTAGATCCGCCAGCGCGCTGGCCAATTCTCGGTCGGCGCCGCGGAAATTGGTTCCGTTGTCGCTGTAGAGGTGCCGCGGGTGGCCGCGGCGAGCTGCCATTCGTCTGAGGGCCATTATGGCTGAATCAGCCGTCAGTGATGCGGCCAGCTCCAGGTGCACGGCGCGTGTTGTCATACAGGTGAATAAGGCGCCGTACCGCTTCTCGCGCCGGCGTCCTACTGTCACCTCCATCGGGCCGAAGTAGTCGAGGCCGCAATGGGTGAACGGTGGTGTGTGGTGAGCCAGGCGGGCTTCCGGGAGCTGTCCCATCAGTGGCGGCTGTGGACGACTGCGTCCATTCCGGCAGGCCTGGCATTGGAACTGTACCCGGCGCACGGCGGGTCTCAGTTTCAGCACGAAGAAGTTTTCCCGGACGTCGCTCACTGTCCGCTCCGTGCCGGGATGACCCGCGCTCTCGTGATAGTGACGTATCATGAGCCGGGTGTATGGGTGATTTCCGTCCAAGATGATGGGGTTTCGCAGGCCTGGCGAGATGTCGACGTCGGTCGTCCCGGTCAGGCGTGTTCCCATGCGGATGACGCTGTTGTCGTCTAGGTGGGGGGTGAGTTGGTAGAGTCGTCCGTTTCGTGGTAGAGCCTCCCCCCGTTGCAACAGCCGGATCTCGGGCCCGAAATCCGCGGCCTGGGTTTGTAGTATCCAGGCCCGCTCGGCGCGGTCCCGCTCGTCCGTTGTCAAATTTTGGGCCGATACCTCACCTCGAGGTCGGCGGCAGTTGTGGGCAAATCGGCGGACCCACGCAGTTGTCCGAATGAGGCGGGTCCACGACGAAAAACGCTCGAGGTTCGGCATCGCTCCTCCAGCTGTTTTGGCGTGGCGGGTCACCGTCACCGTTTCGGGCCTGACCTCCATCTCGAGTTTGTCAGGCGGAGGCCTGCTCACCTCCCGTGGCCATGCTGCTTCCGGTTGCTTGAGGAATGCGGGGCCCCTGAACCACCTTCCGGCGGTCGACAAGTCAGGGGGCTCTCCGTCCCTGGTCCCCAAGTCCGCTGGGTTTTGGGCTGTAGGCACCCATCTCCAGCCGTCGGCCCCCACCAGCTCGTCTATTTCTCCGAGCCGGTTGGCGACAAATGTGGAATAGGACCTGGGGTCGGTCCGGATCCACGCCAGGACGGTGGACGAGTCAGTCCACAGAATCGTCCTCTCAACCCTGCACACGTGCTCTGTCTTTATGACGGCGGCTAGGCGAGCCGCCATCAGAGCCGCCTGCAGCTCAAGCCGTGGTATAGAGAGTGGCTTGAGCGGGGCCACCTTACACTTTGCCGAGATGAAGGCTACGTCCGAGCCGCCCTCTCCTGTCTCGACAAAGTAGGCGACCGTGCAGCACGCTAGCTCTGAGGCGTCGCAGAAGATGTGCAGGGTCGGTCGGCTTCTCCGACTCGCCACGCTCTGGCGTGGCACGGCGCACTGACTCGTGCGGAGGAGCCGGTGCCAATCTTGCCATTTGTCCGCGTGCTCGGGACGGATCGGGTCATCCCACCCGACCTTTGAGCGCCACACTTGTTGTAGAAGTATCTTCGACCGGATTAGTAGGCAAGCTACAAAGCCCACCGGGTCGAAGATTCGCATTACGGCGCTCAGTAACTGTCTCTTGGTGGGGCGATCCTTGGCCTTCAGTTCTGGCAAGTTCACGAACTGAAAGAGGAATTTGTCTGCTGCTGGATCCCACGTTATGCCGAGCACGCGTTCAGTAGTTGTTTCTTCACTGATGATTCGCACCGGTTCCACGGCACGAAGTGACGGCGGGATGTGGCTCAGGACCTCTGGGCTATTGGAGGCCCAGTTCGCCAGATGCATGCCGCCTCGACGAAGCACCTCGGTCACATTGCGGGTCATCTCGATGGCCTGCTCCGGGGTGTCCATTGCGTCGAGGTAGTCGTCCATGTAAAACTTGTCCTGGACGGCGGCAGAGGCGTCTGGGAATTCCGTGGCGCTGGCGTCGGCGATCCGATTTCTGACAAACTGCGCGCTGCTGGGCGAGCAAGTCGCTCCGAATACCATTGATGTCATTTGGTATGTGCGTGGTGCGGCCTCGCCCGGCCTTTTCCACCAAAACAGCTGCGCGCACTGATCCTGTGGCTTGATTTTCACCCGCAGGAACATTTCCCGGACGTCGGCTGCCAGAGCCACCCGTCCTTCCCGGAACCGAAAGATGTTGCCCAACAGTGATGATAGTAGGTCCGGGCCTGTCAACAGGGCGTCATTCAGGGAGACGCCCCGGCATTTGCTTGCCGCATCGAATACAATCCTGATCTTTCCAGGTTTGTTGGGATTGAAGACGGCGAAGTGCGGCAAGTACCAGCGGTGGCTCCCCAAACGGGCCACCTCATCCTCTGACAGGGGACGAGCATATCCCTTGTCGAGGTACTCAGCCATCTTTGCCCTGTAGGCGCTGGCGTAGGCCGGATCTTTATCCATCTTCCTTTCGATGCTGATTAGTCGGTTGATGGCACACTGTTGGTTGTCGGGAAGGACTGTTTCCTCTTTGGCCCAGAGTAGCCCGGTTTCCCATTGTCCGGTCGGGAGGCGCCTCGTTGTAGATTCCATTACCGCGGTGGCTCGGGCCACGCACGCGTTGATGCGGGTCGCGGTCGTGATTCCCAACGAATCCACCGCGTAATGCTCCCGCACGAGCGCCTCCAGGCGCGTGTCGGCGGCGGTACCGCTAGCCGCGGCGAGTGCTAGCACGGTCGCACCGGTTGTATGTGGGCGGTAGGTGGTGGCTCCATGAGATGTCCACCCGAGGACCGTTCTGGACAGGACCCCCCGGCCTTGTGTCATTTTACATTCGCGGCTCACGATCAAATGGGCGTGGTCCTGCCCGATTAGTAGTTGTGGTGACACTTCGATGGCCTCGGCGTGGCCCACACACGGTTTCCCTCCCTGATGCGTCATTGTCCATTGGGAGGGCAAAGCAAGTCCGCGGACCGTGCTTGCTTGCAGCGGGTACTCGGCCCCGCCGCCGCGGATGGTCAGATTCACTGACTGGGACCGGTCGTCCGAGGAACACATTCCGTTGGCGCCGTGAATGCGTAATTGACGTACCGGTCCCCTGGCCCCGACGGCACTGGCCACTGTTGCCTCGATGAGGGTTACCGTGGATCCCTCATCGAGTAACGCGTAGAGTCTTTTCCGCCCCCGGGGGCCGGAAATTGTCACTGGGAGGACCTTTAGCAACACTTGGTCCTCCTGGCCTCCCGAGAGGCTCGCTTGGCTTGTACCGACGGAAGCCAGCTGATCATTCTTCAGTCAGGATCTGCCCGACGATGCACCGGAGGCCGCGTTGCCTGCCGCCGACGGTGCTCGTGCTCGTGACCCCCCATGTAGTAGGCGATGGTGGGGTCTACGACATCCGCTTGCTGCACAGCGCTTTCCCCGGCACTGCTGTGATCGGTGTCCCGGACCGAGGCACGTGAAGCACACTTCCGAAATTTTTACTAACGCCCATCGGTCCGGTACCGATTTCCGCGCGAAGTCGTGGCACTCGGCGAGACCGTGCCGAGTCGAGTGGCATGCTTGGCACTGCACACTTTCGGATGAATTCAGGTTCGCGTTCACGTTTTCTTTTGAATCTTCCTCAGGCGCGGCCTCTATGGCGAGGTGCACCTGCCCGCTCCGGCGGGTGGGATGGTTTGTGACGCTGATGGACAGGCATCCGGCGTTCGGCGCCACCGCGGTTACTTTGGTCAGCCAGGTGGAGAAGTCCTTTACGGCGATGTCCGGCGACTGGTCGACTCTTGATAACATCCAGATACTCTTAAAGTGTGCTGGCAGCTTGCTGACCATCTCCGCCAGTAGTCGTGGTGATACCAGATGTTTCGTGTCGAATGCCTCGACCGTGGCGACGACATTCCTGACCGCCACGGCGTAGTCCACGATAGCTTCCGTGGGGGCGGTCTCCGTCAGCTTGGTGTACCGCTGGATTCGATCCAGCATATGGCTGATGATGGTATCGGGCCGCCCGTACCAGCGTTCCAGCGTGGTCACTATTTCGTGTATGTTGTTGGGGTCGATCAGCAATGCCGCCACGGTCTCGCGCGCTTTCCCCTTCAGGGCGCGTTGTAGGCGCATCAGGTTTTCCGCTGGGTTCAGGTCGCAGAGCGCGGTGGATTGGTCGTATTGAGCTTTGAACGTGGGCCATTCCAAGGCATCACCGCTGAATGGTGGCAGATCTCTGGCGCTTGACTGGCGCGCCATAAATGCGTTCATCGGCTGTGTGTGCACCCAATCGCTTGTTCCGCGATGTCTGGCGGCCTCATCTGGAGTTGCGTGTGCAGTGGCGTATGGCATGGCGTATGGTGCGGTGTATGGTGCGGCGCTTGCCGCTGATCCCCAGACGGCACGTGGTGGTGACGACCATGCTTCGGCGGCGGCGTTTGGACTGGCCGCGCCCGCGGCGCTCGGCCGGGTGAGGTCGATTGTGTTGCCCGCTGCACCGGCGGCGGCTCCTTCGGGAGCATGTGGTGCGACGGACTGGAATCCCGTGGGCCCGGCGTTAGTTCGCGCGTCCGGCTCGGGCCCCCAGGAGATCATAGTTGACATGGTCGGGCCGGTCCGTCCGGCTGTTCCGAGCATGGCTACAGGCTGAATCGGTGTCGTGGTGCTCCACACTCTCCTTGATTCAGGCGGAGCGGCCGGTCCGACCGCTCCGAGCGCCATCCGTGATGCGTCCTCCCAAGGTGCCGCCGATGCAGGCGGGGCGGCCGGTCCGACCGCTCCGAGCGCCATCCGTGATGCGTCCTCCCAAGGTGCCGCCGATGCAGGCGGGGCGGCCGGTCCGACCGCTCCGAGCGCCATCCGTGATGCGTCCTCCCAGGACGCCGTAGAAACCGGCGGAGCGGCCGGTCCGACCGCTCCGAGCGCCATCCGTGATGTAGGTGAACCGGTCGGTCCGACCGTTCCGTAGTCCGCATCCTGCGTCATCGCTGGTGCCGGACTCCATGGTGCTGCCATTGGCTGACCCTGACTCTGCACTTGATAGTAGGCGTCCATCCGTGCGTGTTGTAGTTCCAGGTTCAGGCGATGGTTTTCTTCCATTAACCTACGCTGCCTCCTTTCCCATCGGATATTGGCCCGCAGTCGACGAACCGTGTTCTCCGTTGACGTAGAAGAACCCCGGCGAGATCCGCGCTCATCCCTGGATCTGCTGTCGTCCGAACTCGAGCGTGACGATCCGCGCCGCGGCGGTAAATCCTCTTCCTGTCGCGGCGTATCGTCCTCCTCCCGTTCCGATCTTCGTGCATCCGATCTCAGTCCGGATCGCGACATTTCGTTTCCGGACCACCGACGCTAGCTAGTTGACCTGAGGCAATCCGACTCACGAAGGACCAGTTGTTGCCAACCAAACAAAAAGTGGTCGCCTCAAGTCAGTTCGCTAGGGCACGAGCGGATTTGCCCGACCGAAGTCGAGATCCTCACACTCGCTCCAAACCGTCGGTGGACACGGATACGAAAGCCGGTACCGGACCGAGGGGTCGGGGCAGAAGACTGCTGGACGGCGAGGTTCCAAGGGATGAGGCGGGATGCAAAATGAAACACTTGCTTAAGGTGTATTCAGTGCACCGCAGTATGTAGTTTGTTGTGTAGAGACGAGACGTTTGACGAGAAGTGACCTCCATACTGCGGTGCGCTTCTATTTATTCAAGATGAGTGGACGTGCGCCGTTACCAGCGCACGCCACCCCAAAACCACCCACCGTGCCAATCAGGGCGCGTTTACAGGCCTAACCGCGCCCCAAGCGACACGGCGTTCGGCGCCGCCTGTCGGCCGGATAGCGCAACATCGCGCCATTTTTCGGTCGCGAGCTGACAGGCGGCAGAAGCCGTTTTTCGGAGACAAACAATTAAATATTATACTTAAAATTAACAATTGGGGATATCACGGGTAGTGAATTCTGTAGTAAATATCGCGACCCGTGATATCCCGTAACAAGAATTATCCGGCCAGTGTTTTCTTTCGAGTTATTTCGTTTTTTGTGACTTCGTTATCTCGGAATGTTCGCTAAGCGGGTTTCTTGCCAGTGGCGGGTGCTGCGAAGGGCCTTTTGATAGGAAATGTAACACTGGCGGGATAATTTTGTATGGGTGCCGCGGACTACGACATTTGTTTATTTCTACTGTTGTCCGCGGCACTAAATACACTAAATTCAAACAACAGTGGCGGCGTACCGGCGGGTGGGCAAAGGTTTATTGTGTTCCCAATCCCGCGGCACGCCGCGTAAAACAAATAATAATTATT
>CM062848.1:22455231-22627948 GCA_031772225.1 Eubasilissa splendida | reverse complement strand
TATTTACAGCATGTTCACTATGATATAAAAGTTCACATAAAAACTATCGTTCTAATATCTAGATAAAGTATGGTATTTATAAAAACATTCACCCCTGTGAAGAGGTACGTCACAAAATGTACACATATAACTAGTAAAACTTTTCTTTTTGTGTACAGAACACACACGACACTGTCTTTGTGGATATTTTTTTTTACCGCCGGTAACAATTTTAGTCGCTCGATGTTTTTTCATGTCGAGTGATAACCTCCCTGGAGGATCGCTTTTGACTACATTTCTCGGTAATTGAGATGATGGTCCCGGTTCCTCCAGATTTATGTCGGTTCCACAAGGATGGTCGGCTATCCAAAATTGTCCAACGGCGCGCAAAAACTGTTTGTATGTTAGTCTTTTGGTTGGATTTAATGTTTTGTACACTTTAAAAGAATTAAATAAGGCACAATTCAACAAAAACATCACAACTCTCTTGGTCCATTTTTTTGTTTTTCGTAATACAGAGTAATACGATAAATACTGATCTGCACGATCAACGCCTTTCATATATTTATTATATTCTATTACACACTGAGGTTTCCAAATACGTTGTTTTGTAGTCCAATCGATGTTGTGGCTTTCTAGGATAGTGGACGAATGTATTGTTGAGATCATTCGAACATCTTTCTTAGATTTCCAGTGTTGCAACAATACATCTTTTCGTCGACGGAAAATACTTTGGCCTACACTAAGATTCGCCGTTTTAAAACATTCTGGAAAACCTCGGTTTATTCTCATTGTTCCGCACGTTCTTATTTTATGTTGTAGGAGTACTTCACTAGTTTGCACACTATTATAATAATTATCCATGTATACGTGATGCCACAAATTTAAATATGGACCGAGAAGCGAATGAATAGTCTCTAATAATCGTCTTCCTTTTCCGCTGTAAATTTCGAGGTTGCAAATGTATCCCGTAGTTGCTTCACTAACCATACGCACAAGAACCCCATATTTTATTATTTTTGACGCATTATACACTTTAAATAAAAGTCTTCCCCGCCACGGTACAATACTTTCATCCAGAGACAGTTCCCTTTGAGGGTTGTAGACAGAAGAAAACTTTGGTATAAGGTATGTCACAATTGGTCTAATTTTTTCAAGTCGATCGCTGGGATTCGCGATGTTCTCATTATTAGAAAAGTGCCACGATTGCCAGATCTGTCTAAAACGATCACGACTCATTATTTTTGAATAAATAGGTGTTTCGATACACGGATCTGTTGACCAATAATCATCTCTTGTGTCTTTTCGAACTTGTCCCATGAGCAAAATCAGTCCTAAAAATTTTTTCATCTCTACAAGACTTATGGACTTCCATTTGATGGATTTCTTCATTTTTTTGATCCGTGATTCGTTTTGTGTGCGGTATCGATGGCTTTCCTCTATCATCATCTCAAGTAAATCATCCCCGATGAACAGTTTTACTACGTCCATTATGTTTTCGGGATCGCTTGGTGGTACACGAACACCAACGTGACCTAAAAATGGTTCAATATTAGGTGGATTGTCTATTTCAGACCATTCCGTAACTTCCTCTTCCTCCGCATCACTTTCTTCAGAATCACTGAATTGTAAGGGCATCACTGGCACCCTCCTCCTGCGAGGGAACTCTTCACTGTCACTTGTGTCGTAACTATCACTGTCAAACTCAGGCAAATAATCGCTAGAAAGATCAGATAAATTATCCGCGAATATTTCCTCATCACTTTCATAATTTTCTGAAGTCATTTTTTCGAGTTTAAAAAGAAGTAATATAATTATATTCCGCTAAACAACAACACGCCCGTTTTATAACACCGTATTTAAAAACTAAAATTCGAAGTGACTTGGTGAATTTCAGAAATACAAATATTGAGATCCACTTGAGATGATTTACTACGGCGGACGGCCCGTAAACCTACGTTGGGTTACACACTTAAATGCAACAAAATAAATTCATTTCGATCGTTATAGTGAAATCGTGCATTCTCACTCATTTGTGAATGAATAATCAAGTACAAGACAGAGACAAATATAATTTTACCATAATATACCTTCATTAGTCATAAAAAATATACCGCTTATCTACTCGACAGAAACTTCGTGCGCTCACTAATTTATTCAGTAATTGAGTGATTTCTTAAAATTTCTTTACCATTTTCTTACTCTGTAAAACTTAAAGCATGTATTGACATATTCCTTTTTATAAAATCATTAAATTTTGTGTATTTTTGTTTAAATATTCATGTACAGATAAGCTCTCGTAAGAGCTGCGCGTAATTATTATACTACGTAATAGACACGAAGACAAAAGGATACATCGGACATATATCGGGATTTTTTATTTATATACATGTAGTTTGGACCTTTACCAAGAGATTGGTATGCAACACTCATATAAACAAATCGGGTAGTTCTACCTTTCCAGCCTTTAAAGTAGAGTCAGCTGAAAAGGTAGAACTACCCGTCCCGCCGTTGAGCACCAGTCAGGCGCGCGGGTAGAACTACCCGACCCGCACAAGAAGTGTTAATACTCGATTAATTCAGCAGCCAAGCCATTTATTTATGTGATTCGTACAAACGTAATAAAACAAATACACAAAAATGTTAACAAATTGGTCACCAAATAGTAAAAATGGACTAGCGGATAATTAGCTCCACCCCAAATTGACAAAAATATTTATCAGTCGAAGAGCATTATAAATGTTGGGAAGCCGAGAAAAGACAAATTTTTACTCCTCGAAATCCGTACGACCGTGATCAATATAGAACAAATGATGCTGCCGTCCTTCAGAGATTGCTACTCCCCCGACTGCCGTGAAATATTATATGCAAAGACACTCCCCCCCACATTCGTACCGGTAGATTATGTCGTAGTTCTCTCAAAATTCGGACACCATTTCTTTTTTAAAAATTATTAGCGCCACGGTTCCAGCTACATTGCAAAATTGGAAAAATACGTATAATGCTGTAAAAAGAAGGCGTTACGCGTATCATATTATCCCTGCACAGAATGTGTTTATTCCTTGTTTCAATATTTACATTTTGGTCTCACACACTCGATCACTTTTGTACCACTTACGCAATCAAATAGCGACTCGACTTTTTTTAAATATATGACTCAATTGGAACGAAAATTTAAACGATGACAATATAATATGCATTCATGTAAAAAATATGTCTTGTTTACACAAAGATTTATTTTTCGAACAGAAAATACTTTTACTAAACTATCGGATTTACGTTTCCACAAATAATGTTTGTAGAATGCACCTCGTCCCACAACTAATGTTCCAAACCCCTCTCCTATATTTACACTTAATTTCATGTCTATTAATTTACTGGTATGTGGGTATTTCCTACATATTTATTTCTCGCTGGTATCTATAACTAGGTTTACCAACGTTTAAATATATGTATAATGTTATGTTAAAATTTAATCCCTCAAGTTGTAATTTTTACAACTCGCCACGTTTATACGTCAACACTGAATAGCGCGAAAGTAGTTGTACCTAAACACACAACTTACTGGATTTTTACCTCCAAAAGCATTGTTATTTAACAAATATCCCATAGTCGAGCTATTTACATTATATTAAATGGGAAAATATGGAAGTATGGATAATTACAGGACTTACGACCTGTCTTCGGCTGGCTTAATCATCCTCCATATCTATCTAATTTTTATATCAAATTTCAGACCATAGATGGCGACAGTGAAGTTGTAACTAATACTCGAAGTGTTTCTACACGGTAACATACATACAACTTCCAAAAATTAGACATATATGAAAGTTGATTAATGGCACAATGGTAAACGTTACATTGTGTAAAGTGATCAGTTAAGCCAGCCGAAGACAGGTCGTAAGCCCTGTAATTACCCATACTTCCATATTTTCCAATATAATATAAATAGCTTCGTCTCTATAAGATATCCTTAATTTGTTTAGTTTAGTTGCACGTCCGCGATCGCAAATCCATTCGTACACTATCGAAGGAATATCAGGATAAGATTTAGATCTTGTCGATACTATTGCATCATCTGTCAAATATTGCAGTATCTAATTTGCAATGTACGCTCTTCCTATGCACAAGTGACAATTTCTTCATTCAGGCCCCGGGCTAAAGGCACCCGGTTCTAATCTGGAGTTGGCGTCACGGCTAACTGGGATGTGCGATGGAAGACAGTCTCCATTTGGGATGGAGGAATCATCGGGCACATCCAGCGCGACGACCACGATCACACACGATGGAGGATCGAGTGTGTGCAATGGTTACGGCGCACGGATTTCGAGGTTACGTGACAAGTCATTTTAACTTAGTTGTGATATCACGAGAGAACGACAGTCCACCACCGTGGAGAAGGGACCAATTTTACGGTGATGATTTGCCTCGCGTTCTATCCGAGAGGCTGGACACACGAATCGATTCAACGACGCTTCGGGATGATTATTGTTCCACTTCCTAGTCAAGTTGTATTCGTGAACAGATGCCAGAATGGAGAGATCGACCACTTGACGTTTATGTTGTATTAAACAAACCTGTTGTAAATTAACCTCTTTCATTAATTAGCTTTGTTTCCTAGTCCGGATCACACAACACTACTAATTTATTTATTTATTTAAAAGTCGTCAGCAAAGGTAAGTAGTGCGCAGGACTCAATTCCAGCCGAACCCACATTTTCATGTCAACTACTGTCTAGCCGGTGGCGTTGCCCTCGCGTTCTATCCGCAGGAACCGGAATGCATAGTCACAATATATATTACAGTCCACGAACCGTTTTTTTTTTTATCTCGTCCACTGTCCCTCTTTCGGGAGTGTTTTTTTTTTATGAATGGATCCCTGAGTGTCTACCTTGAACTTCTGCACCTTAATTTATATGATTTTTATGAATAAAGACAGCACTTAAGGGACGCTGGAGGGTCTAAATTTTAAAATCTTTACGATAATTCCTTATAACCACATTGAATTTCTTCTCTTTTTTCGTTTTGCACAAATATAGCTAAGTCATATTGTAGCTTTGATGAGTGGGACCGACAAGGGAGTCTTAGCATAAAAATGTTCCAAATTATTCTAACGCTATTGCGAAATTCTATTTTTTAACGTTCTCCGATAAAATATACTCTATTGTAAAACGAATTTGCTGCACATGTTTCTGACAGAACTACTTCTGCACTACCTAATTCGTAATGAAAGAAAACTGAGAGAGGCTCACTATATTTATTGCATAATATGTATATATTAGTCTCCAAAAATATCCAGGATAACAGTTATTCTATTAAATTGAAACTTGGTCAAAATTAAAAAAAATATTCATTATAAATATTATTTTATGATTTTTGATAATAAAAAACTGATAATTAATTTTAAGATATTAAATAATGTAAAGTGGTTGGTATCTTTGCTAAGAAACCCAGTAAATGTAACGCTGCACAGGATGGCACCGCGAAATATTTGCATTCGCTTGAGATTACGAAACATCTCAGAATGAAATAATATTACAAAGAAATTGAGTAACACTCGTCTAGGAAATAAATGCATTCTTATGAAACAAACACACCGGAGATGCAGAGAGAAAATACTGGTAATATTTATTTTATTTATATATTATGTAACATATTTTTGATATCAGTAATAGATTTAAATAAAATATAAAACCAGCCTAAAAAGACAGTTTGGTTATTTGCAGCACATTCTACTAAAAATTCAGGTAAACTTATATGTATATAATTTCCTTTTGTCCGCCCGTGTGGCATGGCAACGTAAAATAGACAAGATCGGCTGTCTACTTTATTACAATAAAGTGTGCTATTAAATTCTTATTATACATGCATTGGGTTTTCCCGTATATTTATATGACTTTCTGGACGTCTTGGATGTATTAGATCAAGAAGGAAACCGTAGTGTCTTTATGGCTGTATAGTGGTTGATTAAACCGCCAGGTTTGTGAGACGCGAGCAGGGTAAAAACGAACTTGTTTTTAATATCTCTATTAGATTAAGATTACTTAAATGTTTTATATATTCAATAATAGTTCGTAAATCTATATTCAATTTGTAATGAAGTGTGCATTGTCTTTATTGCGAGTAAGAAAAAACATAATTAGCGAAATCTTTCTGCCATCTCATCTAAGTCTCATGGTCATCTCGCGTCTACGGTCGCAGTTTCAGCAAGCAATCGGCGACAGCGTAGCGTCCACTATAGCCGATTACTTCTCTGTTAGTAAATATTAATTATCCTTAATTATTGAATAGTAGACACACTAGATTTCTAGTGAATAAATATTTATTTTTTTAGATTACATAGATAATGTATTTACAACGCATTTATTATTATTATATTATTAATTTATATTATTATATTATATTATATTTATTATTTATTTATATTATATTTATTATTTATTATTATTTATGAGCAACGCTTACACACTATACGTGAAACTTCTAACCCTCAGAATACAAAGAGGTTATTATTACTTCGATAAAACACACGTTAACAAAATGCTGATTAACAACACTATTTATTCATTATTAAAAATTAAATTGTAAGCTTACGATAACTAAAATATGATACAAATATTCTTGACCATAAACTATTTAATATAAATATTTGGAAAATGCTGCATATGAAAGGCTTTATAAATAAATTAAATTATTTTAGTAAATTTTTGGGTAGGTGATTCATTCTTAATAATTAAAATAACGTAAAATATACTAATAAGTAAAAAATGCGACTACAAATGCAATATCACTCATTGTGAGCCCAATAAACTGTGTGGGCCTGTGACGGGCATAGGTTTCAAATATTTCAGAATGTTCAACGATAATAAGACGTGAATTTTTGAAACGATAACAGTTTTTCTTTCACGACGCATTTTGATAATCCATTTTCATTGCAAATCCGTGTGACGGTGACCGTTAAGCGTCTGTTTTACTGAAGCGTGGCTAAAAAAGTGTTACCTCAAAAAAACCGCGTAAGTATTTCCCATGTTATATTTTCTCTCGTTCAATTGAAATTTAAAAAATATGTAAAATAATGTTTGTTGCTCATGTATGTTTTCATTTACAATCAATTCAATATTATATATACACTTAATAGAGTACATTATTAATATAATAATTATGCAAAGTGATTGTCAACCTGCTATTATTAATAACCTGTTCTGAATCGGTATCTTAACACACCTCTAAATAGCATTCACTCTTCTGACCTAATATGTGATAAAAATCTTCATCTAGTGAGACAGTAAATATACAAAATATTACATATATATTTTGTTAAAATAATTTTATAATTTATTATTATTATTTGCAGACCGCCCGGCGTCATTAAAAGTTTTCAACATCCGTATTAAGATAGCCTTGAAAGGGGGAATTTAAAAGGTATGTAGCTAAATATTTAACCGCACAAATTCATCACAATGCACATTCTACGATAAAAATGACATTCCAACGACCTCAAAAAAAATCACCGCACGAAGTGTCACGTTTAACGGTAAGTTTGGTAGCTACCATGTTACGTCCGTATTGGCTATTCACGAGCTCAGTTCCAGAAAAGTATCGCGCTGTACAGTCGAGGGACTGACGTGCCTATCGATACCCTCAAAGGGAACTCTCAAAAGCGGTGGAATACTGTGAATAATGCCGCGGAGTAACTTTTGATGCCGCAGAGCGCGGAATCAAGTTCCGAAAATCTGAGGCAAGAAGCTAATTGAGAAGTTACTCACTTAATTAAAATGTAGGAAAGAAACTTTTCCCGTGAACTAATAGGGGTAAACTCAGTCAATAGGGGCTGCTTAGTTACCTACCTGTGGGTCAGATTGACAAATGGTTGTCGAAACTTGGTAACATGTCATCAGCACGGAAGAATATCAGAAGTTAAAGGAGAATATATTATTAGGATTATTCCGATATTTCCATAACTTCCTTTCTCAAACTGATTATTATATATATATACCGTATACAGTAGGTGGAAATTAATTAAAAAAGTTATAGTAGCCTTATACTAATTAATATTAAAATAATAATAATTATACAATAAAATTAGTCATTTTACATCATACACAACACATAATTTTAAAACTATATGAAAAGTTAGTTATACATAAAATACACAATATAAAAATAAATATTTTTTTGTAAAAAAAAAACATAATAAACGCAGTTCACTTTGAAAATTGCTTCCATAAAATAATTGTCATCTCAAAACTCTCTTTTATGAAAGAATCTCACACAGGCACCCCTTGAAACCTCGTAAATTCGTGTTAAATATATATATTTCGGAAGAGAAATCAGTTTGTAACCGAATGACAACAATAAAATACCTCTAGGCCTACTAGGTAAGTACGCGCAGTTTGGTTAACTAATTGAATTCAAGAATTTGCTATTTTAATTTTCACAACTGAACTTTATACTACATACACGTTGAATTATTATCACTACTATAATTTCATAAGGTGCAGTCCCACTCATCATCAGGTAATACAGTGACAATGACTCCACGTGTGTGTAATACAAAGTTTAGTTGTGAAAATTAAAGTAATTATGTTACACCACAAAGTAACCGCCATGGTAATTAATGATATTAGAATTTACAATTTTAAATAAATAGATTACCTAAAGTACCATTAAGTTGGTACACGATATAGAGTGTGTTTAAACAATTATGATTCAGTTATGATTCAAACATTCTAATACAATGTTTAAACATTGTATTGTAATGTTTAAATCATAACTGTGAGATACGGGATTCCCTATTTCGCTGGAACATGAGTGTATGGAAAATACACAATTGTTGCATTTTATTTTGAATTTCTCACATTTCTTATTTATTATAATATTACGTACACATTAAAATCGGTAAGGTGGGCGGGTACCAAGTGAATGAAATGCATATTTAAATTAAAAGTTTACGTATACCGGAATGTATGAAGATATGAATTAAATGTTTTATTTGTTAGGAAAAATATTTTACGACGTATACTTTGTATATTTGAGGTAAATACATAACGCATCTTTACAGTTTTGGGCGGCGCGATACTTCAATAATTCAGAAATACTGCGATAACTCTTACCGAAAAAAAACCAATTTCGGTATCGAAGTGTAAACCTCAATAATAGTTTATGTCCGTTTTTGTTATATTTAGTAAACGTGTAAACTATTTTTCCTTAAGTGCTTTTCATCAAATTTATTTTACATTAATTTAGTTTTGAAACGAATTCTCCAAAGCGGTGGAAAATGATACGTGAATTTTTCCATTATGTTGAATTTAAAAAATATCTATTATATTTGAACGAAAGTGAAATGCCCAACTTTTAAAAAGCGAACACATTTGCGATCCGTCTACGCATTTCGCAAAGATACGGTAAAATACACGGACGGTTATGTAATTCGGCAGCGTTGGAAACTCTGAACAATAGCAGTTCGCTTTAACGAAATCAAATTACAAGAGAACCATGTGTTCCAATCCGAGGCCATTACTTTAAGGAATGAATTTCTTTGGCCGATATTAATAAAAGTTTTTACGAAACACATCCGAAAACTTTCTGCCGCAATAAAAAGTAGATTTCACTACAAACCGGGCTCGGATCGGCGAACTGTACACAGCGGGGAGCGCGCGCGGAGCCGTCCAAAGCGGCCAATTTTTTACTTAGAGCGTTGAAGGAAAACTTTCTCATATCGAGCATTATAAATTTTAGCTAAATTATGTCGATATTTCGACATTTCACATCTCAACCGATAATAACGCACTCTGATCCCGATGCCGACATTACTTTATTAACCTTTACCATACCATGATATAAAATACCCAAACGCAGCCATGCTGTCAACTCGTGTTACCGTAAATAACAGTTAGAAAAAATGTTTTTATTAGCTTAAATGGCTTTAATGGCACGAATTCACTCTAAATATTGAGCATTCAATTTTGAAAAAATGATTAATAACATGATTTAGACCATTCATTAAGTCATATACAATGTGTCCTTTCTTCTTAGCTCTCTTCATTTAATTAGTGAGAAAGAGACAATTATATTTGTATGTTTGTTGTTCTTTTCACTGTGAAAATAGTGTGTGATCTCAGTCTTTCATATCACAAATTGTATTTTTACCAACGTATTAACTTTACAACGGATTGAATAGAAAAAATAATTGTTTTTGTACGATTCCTTTTTCATAATTGGTTTTTCACTAGTCATTCCTAAGCGCTAATACTTTATTTAGGATTATCTAAAATATGAATTTTATATTGCTTGTATTTACCGAAATATTACATGATTAATTATGATGGTAGACCTGTGTTACTGCATGGTTTGGGAAGGGTTAATGATTCGATGTATCATCATGTTAAAAAAATAACTCCAGATTTGTGACATTATGGGAGAAATAATGTTTCATCACTTTTGGATGTCGTTATGATTAATGCCCCTAGATTTACAGGAAAAACGCGCAGTTTAAAAAAATCGAGAAAACCAAAAATATTACTTACGTCCGTTTATCCTTTACGGTTAAAGCTCTGAGAATTACCTTAAACCTTTCATATTAGAAAAATAAAGTGAAAGCGTACAAGGAATACTTGTCCAATGATGAAAGGGCTATGTATTACATAAAATAACATTTAACATTTGTACAAAGATCAAACGGAATTTCTCGTTAAAATACATTTTAAAAGCGAGAGAAATCCTGCACGGAGAAATCATATTACATAAAAATCATATCACAGCAAAAGTTGAACTTCTAAGATACCGAAAATAAGCAAGTAAATCAAATATCTGGAATAATAATGACTGGTATTGTTCGGCAAAGCGCGGATTCGAGAGGAAAGAACTTTGTCTCCATCTGCTATTTAAATTTCCTCCGCTCGTCCGTACCGCAAATTTATATGAACACGTAAAAAAACCGACAGACGGAGACTTCCAGATTGAACCAAATAACCCTTCGAACGACTTCATATTCTTCATGAGGCCAGCCCGGAAAACTCCAAATCGTTGGGCGTTCCGATTTGTTATTCAAAACCGGTAACTCGGCTACAAATAAACCGGCAACCGGCTACAAATAAATCGCTAACTCGGCTACAAATAAACCTGTAACGCCCAGCGCGCCCCGGAGACCGTGTTATTTGAAAAACAATAATTCCGGAATAAGGTAAAGCCGAGCAGCCAGAGGGAGAAATAGAAGAAAACTCTCCGTGGATACAGACGCGAGTTCTTGTGGCGGCGCACAGCGGCCATATTGTGATATCAGTGAAAGGCATCTGAAAGCAAAGAGACTTTTAAAAGGTGAAACGGAGGATGAGAAGAGATGTGGGCGTGGGGAGGATCTCCGTGAGACGTGTATAGAGAAAGCCTACATGGATGGAGGCATCTGTTGCATACATTAACTTACCGCATTCACCAAAAAACATTTATGATAAAATACGTTTTCATTGAACGAGAGATGAGTACAATATAAAACGTACATTACTGGAAAATAATATTATTACGCATCGGGATTTACAAGGACATGTATTTTTAATTTTAATAAAAACCAAGTTTTCCCAATTATTAAAAGATGTTAATAAAAATACAGTATGGATGGTATCATTTAAAATTTAAATGTATCTTTCTTATTTTGAGAATTTGAAATTGAACGCGAAATTGTCATTTCTTAATAATTAAAATATTATACAACTTCGTAAGTTATTTTAAAGTACATATAGTTTCCTCTCACAGCTTGGATTCTCATTAATTCATAATTTTATATTTAACGAGTAACTTTCTATACAATAGCTCACAATTATTTGTGATGTTTAAATTTCCCCTCAACAAATTGGCACTGAATATTTTAGGAAACATTTTAATGTACCAAAATAATACAAAAAGGGTACGTGATATTTTTTCACTGGCTCGTCACAATTTAAGTTAGGCACGTGTTAAGGATTTTTTACGGTACCACTGAATAAGCGGTATACTATTCGAATACTAACAGCCAATGTACGAATTTGACCAGAAAAAATAATTAAATTCTCTCCAGAAGAAAAGGAAAGAATAAAAGATGTATGGAGGATGGATGTTAAAAAGGAGCAGACTAAATAAAAATACTGTATTAAAGGTCTTTACTTTCACACGAACAGTGAACGGAATAATCAAACAATATGCATGTAATAAATATTATATATTCAGGATTATTACATTTTTAAAATAAAACTAACCTTGAATTTCACACACAACTAAGGCCCGCTCATCAACAAATGTACATAACAATTAAATTAAACGGTTAACGATCTATTAAGGTAGTGACGTGAGGGGTATAAGGGAGGGTTGTATTTTTTATTGGAAATATTAAAAGTAGGAGTGAAGTATTAGGGGAATGCAATGTGATACTTTCAATATTCACAATAAAATCCATAAACAACAATCCCCTTGTCCGTAAAAAAAAAAATATATAATAACACAAAATTCGATTTATTTATAAAAATTATATTGCACCATTAAGTAACCACCGTGTTAATTAAACTCGTCTATAATTGTAATTTTATAGAAATTGTAAAAATTCTTGTAAAACATATGAAGTAGGAAATGTTATCATCAAGGGGGCGGTAGCCGTCAAGTAAAATGGCCAAATTGAAAATGAAGAAAATTGAAAGATGCTTCGGATCACCCCTCACGAAATTCCAGCAGTATCGGAAAAGACATAAGAAAAATAAAGTAATAAATGCCATCTATCACTTCAACACACTCTGTCTGAAACATTAACTGCAGTGAGAACCATCGGTAGAGGGGATAATGGACGCCGAAGGTCTGGAGACGTGAGGCGGTTCTGGTGGGGCATTTCACTGCTTTAAGGGGTCAGTTACGGGCTTTAGAGTACCGACCATTCTCGAGATGATTCTTCTTAAAGCAAAAATCATTTTTGTAAGCGGGTTCCATTATTTATTTACCTTCGACAATTATTCGATATTATGTTAAAAAATAAATGTCTCAGTATCGACAACGGGAGAAAAGCATATAATAGGAATTTAAAATACATTTTATAAAACAAAAAGTATATATAATAAATACATACTTAAAATTAAAATAAATTGATTTTCAAATTCAATTTATTCAGAAAGCTATTATTTTTACGTATTTGGATCTTAAATTTTAATTCGCATTTTGAATTTCTAAAAATGAAATATTTTTTTTCAATTAAAGATGTTATTAAACAGGGAACCGACTGGTAGTATGCCAAACTTCTTGTAAATGTTCCTTAGATATATTTGAGTTGAAATGATCAAACATACCCCAGACCAAAGTTGAAGTTTGGGAGATTGTTGAAGTTTCGGGAGATAAAGGACATGTGAAGTTTCAAGAGTATGATAATGTTTACTGTTATTCAATACTTCTTTATACAAGTGTTAAATGTTTTTAGAACAAAAGCGCGAAATTCTAAATCTTGATGAGAATATTCATTTAATGTTGCACATTTTGGAAAAACTGTTTGCACACCGCCCAGCGCAGGTATGGACTTGGTGCCATGACGTCAATTGTCTGTCGTTGCATGATTTTTACGATACGATAATTTACTTTAATCATTCATAATTACACATTTCTTAAGTTCGAATGTAAATACGCCCATAATACAAAAAATATTGGTTTTTAATAAATGATGTGGATCATTATGCAGTAGGTATCTTTCATCAGATTCTCGTATCCTTTTTTAACGAAGAATATTTTTGAAATTAATAAAATACTATTGATTTTTAACTATTAAAGATATTATTGTTGATTTTTATTTTTGAATACCGCCACTATATTTTATATTTTAACTTATTTTAAAGAATGTGTTATATGTATTGCATATGACGTTCAAATATATATTTTTTTAAATGCTAATTAAATGCTTT
This sequence comes from Eubasilissa splendida, assembly GCA_031772225.1. Taxonomy (NCBI): domain Eukaryota; kingdom Metazoa; phylum Arthropoda; class Insecta; order Trichoptera; family Phryganeidae; genus Eubasilissa; species Eubasilissa splendida. Next base: position 22,614,069 of record CM062848.1, on the reverse strand, counting down.
TGAAATTAGCAAAATTAACTTCGTGGTTAAAATTCAATAATTTTATTAACTACTTTTTGAGTTTAAATACATCTACCGGTTTCAAAAAATACCATTTACTTCTTCAGGATGTCAATAGTAACTAAAAACATGTTATTGTTTCTTTACCAGAATCTATTTTTATAATTATATATTCGAGTAAATTTGTATTGTAACAATTTGAGTTAAGTACTAAATTTATTTTTTAAAACTAGATTCTGGTAAAGAAACAATAACATGTTTTTAGTTAGTATTGACATCCTGAAGAAGAAAATGGCATTTTTCGAAACCGGTAGATGTATTTAAACTCTATAAGTGGTTAATAAAACAAAGTTAACAAATAAAAATAACTAATTAAATGCATTAATTAAAAAGATATACATATAAAATCAATATCATCTAACAATATTGTTGTTGCGCCACTGGGATTCGAACCTGAATCTTTTTCCAAACCGGGGATGGTGCATTATCCAACTATGCTACAGCAACATTATTTTTGACGACAAATTTTCGAACCTATATGTTACACTTTTTCAAATTAATACATCTATCGTTCCATTCCGGTTTGGAAAGAGATCCAGGTTCGAATCGAACGACAACATTTTTCGACAAAATTAATTTCATATGTATATCTTTTTAATTAATACATTTAATTTGTATTAAAAATATCACAGACCTATGTTCTGAATAATTACAACTTCACAATAAGAATGTGTTCTCCTAATAAATACTTAATTGTTATACCTTACACGGGAAATTTATTTGGCTTTATTATTTAGTATAAGAACAATCAAAACGTAATAAAGTTGAGGTTTTCAAGCGAAGTTAACGAAGCGAACTCCGTAGTCTTGGAGCGGACCATATTCCCGGCTAGGTCGCATAGTTTGCAGAGTAGGGAGTCCCCCGAGGACCAGAAAGCGGCCCGCAAAACTTCAGGTCGGCTGCGGTTACTGACTGATGCCCGACACGATATACATTATATACCGTGCAGACACAATGTACAATTTAAAACATTTTATAACAGTACACAAGAAACAAAGGAATAATTACAAAATTGCAAATAAATTGGATAATCAAAACATTAACAAGCGATGTCTAAGGGTTCATTTATTATATACAGGTAAAAGTTAAAAACGAATCTTACTGTTGTATTTCCCGACACCGCGAGTCGTTTATCACTAAAGCCGATTGGAATTGGGTGATGCGGAGATACAAAGCATCACTTCAACTCAAAATGAAATAATGAAGAAAGACAGCTTTAATTTAAGTTCCTGGATAGAAATTTGTTTAAAAAAAAAAAGATGATTACGCTCGCGAATACTCGAGCAACATAGTTTTAATTTAAGTTACCGAAGTTTTATTAGCTTAGAATAGCACCGAGTGTGAGAGGGGGAAAGTTAAGTTAGGGGTAGAAAGTGTAACGGGATTCTTAACAGTACATTGTAATTAACGCGAGGTCTACGTTTTGAAATATAAATATTTTCTACACAGTTACGAGGATACAATATCCGAATAATTAAGTATCATACACACTTTTCTTATGCTACAATGTTTATGTTCGAGTGCGATACAAAGCACACAAAGCCCGTAGCATCCTTCATCAACATTTCGTGCCGGGATAGTAAAAGTAATGGCCGAGTAAACGGTCGGCGCGCGGCCGGGAATGTGTCACATACGGACAGGCCGAGTGAGAAAAGAATTCCTCCCAGATTGAATGTCGCAGAAAAAGAAGGAGCGATGAATTGAGACGGATCATTACGAATGGACCTTTGATCAATGACGCTCCGCATTTTCATATGGACAGTTATTTTTGTACGTGAGAAGGGACGAACACTCCTCGGTCCGGCGGGTAATGGCAGGGAAACGTGCTCGGAGGAAACCGAGACAAAAAAAAGGCCCGGATATATTTGAAGGAAGACGTGTATCGGGTGCGAATAAAGATGAAACGCCGGAAGGGAAATTGATTACACAAAGGCGGAATACGGAAAATATTGCCGCTTTCCGCCGCAGAGCAAATATTATTTAACAGAAAATTTTCCCTCGAGTTTCACTAATTGAGAATTCTTCCGTAGCCTTAAGATCATTTTTCAAAAAGATTATGAGAACCTCATACGTATATAATACGCGCGTGAGTCAATTTTGTAATTGCTCTAAAATAATAATTAGCTGAAATAATAATAATAATAATAATGCGTTTATTCCGGCGTGATCGGTTTTTTTTTTATGAAGACAAAGATAATAGACATAATAATAATATTTAAGTTATGAAAAGAAAAGAAAAAAAAAAGTTCACATATATACTCGTATATACCGCATTTTAGTCACGGCTATTATTGTATCTGTAACTATTCTGTAGTCGTTGCCATTATCTGGTCAGGGAGCAAGCTTTCCAAATAGTTAGATAAATTTCTTCATCCAGTTTGACTGATGCGCGACCGATTATTGCCTGTGCTATGCATCTAATGAACTCAATTGTAGGTCTAGTCTCGCGGGTCTGGATGCAAGCGAGATACATCGATTTAAGCAATATTGGAAACGGTCATTTTTTGTTTAAAAGACCGTTGCTAAAAATGAATTAGGTGAAATCTGAAATGTCAAGTTTTCTTCCTACACATTTATGTAGTATTGACTCGGTTACTTACCGCTACTCTCACACAGCATCTTCACAAATAAGACAGAATACATTTCGTAAATAAAAGAAAAACAGATGTTAATAGAAATAAAATAACGAGATTGATTAATAAGAATTTTCTTTATCGCCACGTCGAATAGAACGTATTATAAATTTGTTATCGTGTCAAATAGATGAGTTAAATGAATCTTTGAACCGCTTCTAGATCAAATCGTTTTATTTTGTGGTCTTAAATTACGCAGACCTGTACGGCAATGACCACAGTGCATCAGCACGGACCGGAATGGAAGCCTCGGGAGATGACTTTATATTTTTTATAATACGGGATTTGGAAAAATTGTCCAATGATAATATGGAAAATGTTCATAAGCCGTTGAAAAGGGATGGCTATTGTACTTTTAAAGTGGAAAATATATTCGGAAGAGTTAATCTTTTACGGCTCTCGCGTATAAGCGTGTCTCAATTAGAAAATATTAATTTAGAAATAATTTTATATTATTATATTTTAAATATTAATTAAATATATTAATTATAAAGATATACATATAAAATCAATTTTATCGAAAAATATTGTTGTTGCGCCACCGGGATTCGAACCTGGATCTCTTCCCTAACCGGGGGAGGTGCTTTATCCAACTAAGCTACAGCGACATTATTTTTAGCGACAATTTTTCGACCTTATATGTTACCTTTTTGATATCGATACATTTAATCGTTCCATCATTTGACAGAGCCATCTACCTTATTTTTACAGAATCTCAAATACCTTTGAGTGAATCTGATAGTAGACGCTAGAATTATTAATTCATTTTTATTAAATTTTGGACACATTGATACAACTTTATTATTTTTTAGGAGAACACATTCTTATTGTGAAGTTGTAATTATTCAGAACATAGGTCTGTGATATTTTATCATATCACAGACATATTTAAAATATCACAGACCTATGTTCTGAATAATTACAACTTCACAATAAGAATGTGTTCTCCTAAAAAAAAATATATATATATATATTTTACTTTATTTCATCCATATTATGCTTTAAAGTAAGATAAAAACGAAGACAATGGAATTAATAATAATAATTCATATAAATTAAAGTAAAATAATCTGGTGGTTTTGTATTTATTATTAGAATATCTAGTCACAAAATTAATGTTAGAGTTATGTACAAATAATAAAATGGAATTTAAATACAACAAAATTATGTTTTGAATTTCTCATTACGTCAGAATATTGAGCAACAGTTTAAAATACTCAATATCTAGATTTATTAGTCACGATATTATACACGTTTTATTAATTTCAGTGCTATTTTTTATATTATCAAAGATGAATGGAAAGGTTATGAGGAAGACCATATTGTTGACCAAATTTTGTAATCGTTTTCTTTTTTGTTTTTTTCATAAAATTACTATTCATGTTGTTTCTGGTGCCATAGCAATGATTTATAACAGTGATGGAAGTGGTATCCCAGAGGGTATATTATCTTATATAATACCAACTGCACATGTAACCGCGTGTACAAGGATAGCAAACCTAAATTTGAAAAATAAAAAAAAACTCACCTCTAATGTAGTGAACACAATTTTCTCTATCGAGGAGAAGTACTGTTCCCATAACAATTGTGTCTGCTGTTTCATGGCAAGGATCCTGGGCGCTCCGATGGACCGAACCAGCTCAGGTACCTGAAACAATATAAATAAATTAAAAGTGTTGTTGTGATTATTAAGATTCTGGGTAAAAATCGTTAGTTGTGATCAGTATTATTAGATTAAAAATATTTGATTACAATTGCAGCGTATAAATTCTCCCAATACTAGGTCTGCTTGATTTACAACTAGCGGTCCGTGTTTGGCGTAGTCCTAGAGTAACTGAGCAAAATTTGCAAAGGATATCATTCAATATGATACATATTTGTATCGAGTGGTGGCAGCGGGGTGCGCGGGTAGAGGAAGGAGGGTGCGTGCGTTTTGCCTAGTCCTAAAGAGTAATTATTCCAAATTTAATTAAGATCGAAGTAGGATTACGTAGAAAACAGACTGGCATGCATACAATTGTATACGTTTTTATTTTCACTTATAAAAATAATGCTCACAATGATGAATGTTTTAAATAATTTCGGTTAACATTAAAAAAATGCGTCGCAAGATTAAAGATAAAAAAAACCTATATCTCAGTCATAAATCGTTTTTTAGATGCGTCGCTTACCGCGCTGTTAATGAAATGAGATGGAAAACGCCATCTTAAATCCGTACAGGCGACATCTCCAGTCAGCAAATTTGCATCATTAGAGAAAGATGCTTGACCTACGTTTAATTTTTCTCGAGTCAAAGAATATTGTTGAACAGACACTTTTCCACGCAGCATCCTTGAAGAAGGGAGAGTCGTAAACCTGAAGAGAATTTACTACTCTCATCCTTAATGATGATTAGCAGTGGAATGAAACCGAGGACTACCCGTGGAGATTTCAATAAACCGAATCGTAAAACATCGCTCGGGGGCTCTCTACGTAACGTAAGGGTGCTCTATTCTTCAGAAACAAATTTGCATTTAAGATATTTTCACAATCAGTGAATCATATAATTAGCACAACGAAAGGTTTTTTAAAGAAATAAATAGACACGGTTGAATACATTCTAATCTGATACACAAATTTAATTAATTACACAAGAAATTAAGATTTGCGGATATAATATTGTAACATATAAAAACACGAAATTGTTTACTTTTTGCTAAATTACTAATGACATGATGATTTTTTATGAACGCTTTAATATCCAACGTTAATTTACATAAAAACTCATCTGCAATCTCAAATTTAATTCGGTTTTAGCTTTTTACTGGGTCATTATGGCTGCCGTTATTTCTGTATAATACACAGCTTTTCGAAGAAAGCGAATTTTAGACTAAATAAACCATTTTTCAGAATACTTCAGACTTTTTTGGTGTAATGCGAGAATCCTCGGTAGCGGGCTAAATATTTTTATACAAGACAGAAAAATGAAAAAATAAAAGTACAAAAATTACCCTGTCGGGTATTCAATTTAGCGGGAATTGTTATGCAAAGTGATACCGAAGGCTAGGCTCCGTGAGCAGACATTGTGCATGAAAAATTATTTCAAAATGGATTAATAACTTGGAAAAATATTTAAACGTAAATCACAAAACAGACAAATGAAACTATAAAAAGCACATAATATTTAGGCACAGTGATCGAATACATATCTTGCGTATTATTCTTAGATCGTGATGCCCTGATACACTTTGTTATGAAAAAGTTACAATTTTAAGTACAGCCATCGATGTCCAAGCAAATCCATGTGTTTGTAGTTTTCTGTATCGTCTAATGAGCTCTCAATATGTTCGTAATATGACAAGGAAGTAAGATTATTAATCGATTAATTCATTTATAAACGACGAACGTGAGATCATCATTGCGGGATTAGAATGAATTGGTCATCGGATGACCCGGAACGATGACGTATTAAGAATTTAAAAGAATCTCGGACATTTACAAGCATTTATTAGGGTGTGGGTCTCCTGCTGGGGGTTGCCGAGATGGGCGATGCCGGGAAGAACAGTGGCTAGAGAGACATAAAAGAGCATTCTACTGGCTCTCCCTCGCACTCAGTAAATTTCTGCCGGAATGTGACCAAGTTCTGCGACTGCAACACATAAATGTGTCGTCTACCCTCCCTTTTTGGGGGTAGATGATTTCTATAGCTTCTCTCTGGCTACCCTCTGAATTTAATGTGATAACAGGTATCAAATAAAATTGTGCAGGTATGGCTTTGGTACAATGATACTGGAGCCAACCTATGATGGTATTAAGATATTAATAACTGAATGCAATAAAAAAAAAGTAATATTGACGAATCGAAACGAGAGTAAATAACTCTCAAAACAACTCCGGGATAGGGTATAATATAATCGTTTTTAATTTTATAGAACTCTTGCATTTTAAAATAAAGGCTGACAAATACATGTGAATATTGAATTAATAAAATATTATTTTCATCGTTATTAAAAAATCAAAATTTAAGTTTATTCATTTTGAATCAATATAAGTCGCGCTCCAAGTTTAACCTATGACGTGGGTTTTCGGTAGACCTGGGCTAGGTGTAGGTAAAATTAATGAACAACATAATACGATTTTCCTTTAGCCCTTTACATTTCAATATTCCAATTAGAATCGCAATCTCAAAAGCCTATTTGAGCAGCCTTTTTAGACTAGGAAATGCAAATTAATATTAATATTCCTCTTAACCTCCTTCCTTCGTACCTCTCCTCTAGACTCTCAGTCTGGATGTCCTCAGTCGACGTCGAGAGGTCTGGACGGGACCCGTAATGGGGGTTCGTTACCCTTCAAGGGAAGTCCTGCGAGGAAACTAGGGCTGAACGAGACGATGGGGGGATCAAAGGGATCCATTCCTCTTGAATTAGCTTCATCTCAAAGCGAGATCTGGGAGCAAAGAGGGCGGCAAAATGTTGGGTCGTGAGTTATTTAACCGTTTGCAACCCTGGCGCAATTAACACAGAAAACATTCTTGATTATTGAACTTTTTAAGTATAGATTTAATTATTAATATTTTTGATAAAATTTACCAAAGCGAAAACATCACATTATGAACTATATTAATCTACTAACAGAAGAGCAAAATAATAAATAAGTAATATACGAAGATTGGTAACATTCATCAAAATCAAGGATTCATGAATTTTAACCAAAAAATACCCAAGACCTATAAAGGTCATTATTATTTGAGCCCTGAAATGTTTCAAATAGCGTTTTGTTCCAAAATATTATTGAGGTATAAAAATCAAGTATACCTATATATTTTAAAAAAAAAACTTTTTTACGGTGGCCCAGGCCATAATAATTGATAATAAATTGTAAAATAATTTACGAAAATGTATTTTATTCAGAATTCTTGCAGCATATATCCTAAAATATGTAACAAAATTAATTAACATGTAGCCGGGTACCAACAACAATTCGTTAAATTACCCATGTAAATAATATATCATCTACCTATTCAGAGCAATGAAAATACTTGTTTTTCGCTGTGAAGTTGCATTTTCAGAACACAGTTCTGTGGTATTTTAATATAAATTAAATCAACTCTCAACTCACTCGTGTGATTGTGATTGGTATTCGAAAATATCAGTGATTGGTATTAGATAATATTCGATAAATATATAAAATAATACACGATAATGATTGAAAACTGTGACTGTGATCACAGTTTCATTAATAATTCGCGTGCGTCGCACTATATTATAATATACGAAATAAAAAAAGCCTAATTTTGAACGTATTTATTTATATCATTTGCGTAAAAAAAACATATTCTAGTATGATAAAAAAAAAGATTTACATTAAATAATTAATGTAAATCTAATATAATATCATCATAATGAAAATGTTTTAAAAAAAAAATTTTCGGGTCTAATTCTCAGCAAATATACGTACAACGTTTTGGCAGAATCTACTAGATGGCGCTGATCAAATTACGAAAAATCTGGTAGATAGCGCTGATTTAAGTGATAATTGATTTAAACAGCGGCGTCAGAAAATCAATAGAATTTTTAACAAAAAAAATAATTAAATCACGATTCACGATATTCCCAAATATTCAATCACTGATAGTGAGTGTGACTCAAAGATATCAGTGATTGACTCGCGGTTTGTGATTTAGAGCTCATGACTATTAGAAAGATATATAGAAAAAAAACTCTCTATCGAAAAAATATTTCTATCCAATTGCAGAACTTATATATGTATTTTATAAAACGTGATCTCAGCCCACCGCGATTTCAATATTTTTCTTACTAATGTCAAGATTAACCGTCAATATTTGCTATCTGTAAACGCTGACGGTAATAATTTTGGATTCAACGAACCGCTCTGAGAGTGATTTAGGAAAATCCTCGAGCAAGCGATAATCGGTATTAAATTGGGTGCCTTATCGACATTTTTCGACAGACACAACTGTTGATGCGCGAGCATTGGGACAATTCTGCGATCAAAATATATTAAATATTATGCAAATCTTTTTTTTTTAAAGCTCTGTTCACAATATTAATCTATATTGCGGGATGACACAAAATGTTCCATATTAAACTCGCAACCCTAGGTAAATTATAAATCCGTTTTACATAACGGTGTCATTAAGCGAATGGACCCTTCGAATGCACGAGCCAGACTAAACGATTAAAGTTTAATGACGTCATAAGGGTTGGCAGGTAAGGCGGCACGCGCATGGCTATTAGCATTACAAGAATGTTACTGAAACCTTATCAGATATACCTTGCCCGCTAACGTACTTAAAACTCACAACTGTGTAAATAAGATTAGTATATTTTCCTTCAACATACATACTGTAACATTACCTTGTTTTGCCTTTAGGGTGAAGCGACCCGAAAATTAAACTGATTCAGTTATATGTTTAGTTGTAATGAGGTAACAGACCGAAGAAAAGCTCTTTCTCTCCAAAACACAGAAAAAAAATCTTACCACACTTTGAGAATACAGGGTGTATATTATGTTCCAGGCCGATTTTGTTTAATAACACGTTAATATCGACGAAAAATTTTAACATTTTATAACTTTAATTTATTTTAAAGTCAACGAAAGTAGCAAAATAATTACCGTCAATATATGTTTGTTTTGTGTTACTACGCGATATGGACGGATGGCACGACAAACGAATCGACAAAAATAAATTACAGGGTGAACATTATGTTACGGGCCAATTTTGTTTAGCCACCATTTTGGTTTGGCAGATATTTGTCAGTTCGCATTTGGTATTCGTAAAGAGTAGTTGATTATAATTTAGTATGGAGCATCTAACACTTCAAAAACGTGTTGAAGTCATTAAAACATTTTATCGAAATAATAATGGCAATGCTGTAACCATTAATGCTGATCGCTATAGTCACATGTTGTAAAACTTCTTGGTGGCCGAATTGTTTCGATTGGGCTTGCAACACATGTGGTCTCAACAGATCGGTGCCACCTCGCACACAGCACGAGCTACGCTTGAAATTGTGTCAATGAAAATGTGAAAAAGTGGTATTATCGACTGGCCTCCTCGATCACCTGATTTGACGGCTCCCGACGATTTTCTGTGGGGGAACTTGAAAGGAAAGGTCTACGCCAATTAGCCAACAACAATTCCGATGCTAAGGACAATATTCGAAACGAAATTGCTGAAATGACACGCGAAGTGTGCGAGAATATTATGAAAAATATGGTTAAAAGAGCACGGACTTGTGCCGCTACCAAAGGCGGCCACTTGGCCGATGTCATATTCCATACATAATTATAATAAACCAAGTAATCGATAAATAAAAACCAAATTAAAAAATTGTGTTTCATTTTCTAGTTATTCAATAATAACATAACTCCCATATCAGTCCTACTCATTCGTCGCCAGGTTGGCATTTTTACTCTACAAGGTGACCATGACGCGCGGTAATGCAACATGGCATGGCTGCCATCTAAAAGGCATTCACTGTTCGAGGTACAGAAAGTATTATTACATAAGCATCCAAAGGGTACAAGTGATAATAAATGTTAGAACCTCAATACATAGAAACAATTTTATACATACGACAAATTATGTACAGGCACAGTGAATATGAAACATACAAGAGCTTGACACTGAAAGACAGCGAGAGACATGTCCTTATATCCTTAAAGCAAGGGAAAAAAAGATAAAATGTAAAAATAAAATACAAGGAACTTCCGGCAAGGGAAGCCAAAATCGTAAGGTGAACAGATCTAGCCCCATTACCTCGAGACACGTCACACTATAGTAAGGAAATCCTAGGACCTCCAAGCGTGAGAGAAAACGGTTCTCGCTGTAGAAGCAAACCAAAGAGAGATGAGAGAAAGAGAATGAATAATCATTTTTATCCATCTAGATTAAAACAGTGGAATTCAAACGCTACACCGTCGTTCCACTACAACGCAAATTACTTAAGATAATCTCGACGGTGGACAGGTTACACCTCTCCCTCGGCTGACGATCGGATAAGACAAATTTGTTGGCACAAAAAAGGTTTCTAAACTTATAATTCTAGAAAAGATAAGGTGGGAAAGCTCCCAGTCCTTTTGTGCGAAGGTGCGAACAGGATGACTAAATAATATATAAGTACCCGTATACAAATGTGGATACAATATACCCTCCTTTGGGGCAATTTCACCATACAAAATACACCCCGCACATCCAAACATTTTCGACATTTAAAGGGTAGAAATACTAGGGAGCGTGAGAGCCAACATTTTAAAGTGAGTTTTTTGTGCCATCGGTAGCTCGTGCCAACCCCGGTAGCTAGTTATAAGACACAAATCGCTGTACGGATTGATAATATTTTCGATTCGGTAGATATAGCGGTCGTATGAAAAAATTATTTCATATTTAAATTAACATGTATATAAACAATTCTAATATAGAATTATTTTGATGTGCAAGTACATCCATTATACTTGTATACGACGGATTTAATAAAGTCTATAACTTTTTCAATTACCTTCAAACACAAGACGTTTAATTTTTTACTATTATTATTATTATTATTATTATAAATACCTATGTTAATGTATAGTCCTATTTTGATTGTGTCGTTATTTGAAAATTTTGTTAATTAAAATACAATCACTTTGTATGAAACTACGAAATTTATTACACGCTAACCGGTCTCGCTTAGCTCAAACTTCGTCAGGACGCATATAATAAATACAAAAATAATGCACTTATATATACATTAATCTTTTATTACCAGTATTTTTTTAATAGAAATGCATACACAGAACACGTGTCACATCAATATTCTCACTATTTTCATAGAATCATCGTTTGTTTATATATATATATTTTTTTTTAATTGTACATTTGTATTCTCTCTTCTTATTTTTTGTATGTGAAATAATAGATACTAATATAAGCTAAACACTATCAGACATTGAACAGTATTAAATAGAAGAACCGAAAAAATATTTACATAGGGATGCCTTGCTGAGTGAAACTGATATAGGAGCATCAGCTCCGGAGAAGTAGGTGGAGGTGGGGCAGTTTAATAATTACTATAAAATAAATAAACTAAACAAAAAATCGACATTTATATTTCACTCGTGAATACCGATAGTACGTAACATGATATGTAATGTTACATGTTTAATGTATTTTATTACATAAAATATTTAAATTAAATATAAATTTTAACCAACGTTATGCAGTTTGAACTGTGTACTAGGGTAAACTGAAAAATTCACAACCTTAAAAAAAATTTACTAGTGAATGGTTGGAAACAATTTTTTTTTAAGTTACGAAATGAGTGGACGCAGCCATGTCAAGTAAATAAAGCGGATAAGCCATGCAGCGCGGCCACTGCAGCTACCGCTATGTAGAACCGAAAAGTAAAAAGCGTCAGAAGCCTCTTCACCCACCGTGTAGAATGCTTCCACAAGTGCAATTCCGTAGTTACGATGGATTCCACTCAATCGCTTGAGATCTTTAAGATTTGTGCTACCTCATTAACTTTCATTCATCGATCTGTAAAACCAAGTTCATAACTATATTAACGTTTTTGAGTTACCTCAATTTGCGGTCGTCCACTTAAGGGTCGTCTTCAACATCCTGCAGTCTGCGTTTAAACTTAAATGCGTATTTTTCAATCGTATAAATGACGTTACGTGAATAGAAGGGAAAATACAGTGTTTATTGATATTAAATTGATTTTAAAGGAAACATACCAAATATGGGGCTAATATTCTGTAATTCTATTATGTAAAGCGTGTTTTTATAGAGGTTTACTTTTCGAATTGGCGACAGCCAATTTGACAGCTGATAGCTGATTTATGCTCGGTTTGGTTTCATTTCACCGTAAATAGACTTACGCCAGAACAACGCTTGCGAATTGTTTGCGAAACTTATCGTGCGCTACGCCAATTTTACAGTCGACATAATCGTCCATCCGAGCGAGTAATTCGAATAAACATGGATCGTTTTCGCACCACGCATACTCTAATTGATAATACACATCCGCAGAGACGTCGTTCAGCACGCACCGAGGTAACTGTTGTTACTTCAAAAATGATACCGGCCAGAACGTTACAATCAATGGGGAGCGCTATCGATCCATGATTACTGACTTTTTCGTTCCCCAATTGAATGGCATTCATGTGTAAGAGCTGTGGTTTCAACAAGACGGCGCAACATGCCGCACAGCGCGCGCCACAATCAATTTATTGAAGGAAACGTTCGATGAGCGCATAATTTCGCATAATGGACTTGTGAATTGGCCTCCAAGATCGTGTGATTTACCACCTTTGGATTATTTTCTGTGGGTATATGTGAAATCGCTAGTCTATGCCGATAAACCAGAGACGATAGACATCTTGGAAGCCAACATATTGCATATTTCCGATATACGTCTCCAGCTGCTCAAAAAAGTGATCGAAAATTGGACTTTCAGATTGTGCTTTATTCGAGCCAGCCGCGGCGCCCATATGCCCCAAATCATATTTAAACACTAATGGCATGAAATTATCTTTCGAATAAAGCCAATACCATGACCATTACCATGATTTTTATATTTATTTCATTTTAAACCTTTAAAAAAAACCACCCTTTATACAATAATCACTTCTCACCACTGTCACATACCATCAAGCTAAATTAAGCTGCTACGTTGGCAATGCTGCCCAGCAAGGTTATTTTTCCTATTCGATCAATGTTATTTTAGATACAAAGTGCCCCGAAAAGTGTAAAAGTGTGTCACAATCACAGTTAACAAATGCGTCTTCCGCCACTCTGGCTCCGTCGTGGGTCCAATTTAGCGAAAAAGCTCCGAAATTTATATGTGCACATGAACAGCACGACGGGGCAATTTAAAACGATTCAACCTACTCAATGATAAAGTGCTGGATTAGGGATGATCGGGCGCGCGGCTCGCGGAAGGGCGCAGGACGCGCCTCCGGCCCGGGCGGGGCTCATCTCCCAGAAGATAGACAAAATATCGCCTATTAAGTGCCTCTGTGTCTTGAGAAAAGGATACATACACTGGAGCTTCCAAACAATGATAAGGATTAATCGTGCAATTTCTTTTTGGCTTTTTATATTTTTTTCACATATTGTATTACTTTCATATAAATTTCAATCACATATTTCCCTCACACTTCACACTCTATTTGATACAGTTTCACCATTATTCGTGTAAGTGTGTATCGTACTTTATTATATATGTTTTTCATTTATGTATGAAATTTCTTACATTCGCTCTCACGAGGTACTTCTAAACATGACCCTTTTTTTCTCGAAACCGTATTAGGAAGCATTAAGGAAGCAAGAAATATTTTTACTGTTAATTTTATAGAATTTAAACTATGTAATGATATGAACAAATAATCTTAGAACGTATAAAACTTTAAAACATATGTCTTATAATGGTAATACTATTATTTAAATATGATTAAATTATCTTATTTACAAAAATACAATAAAATTAAAAGTAAATTAAATGTATTCAATAGAAAGATATACATATAAAAGTAATTTATCAAAAAAATATTGTTGTTGCCACCGGAATTCGAACTTGGATCTATTCCTATCCGGGGAAATGCATTAACCGATTATGCTGCGCCAACACAGTGAGTTAACGAAAAATTTTCGAACTTATATTTTACACTTTCAAATTGATACATCTGTCGTTGCATTATTTGAAAGCTCTCTTCTTCATGTTTACAGAATCTCAAATACCTATATACATATAATATAATAACATAATTGGTTAATTCATTTCCCTGGATAGGAAGAGCTCCAGGTTCGTATCCCGGTAGCAACAACAATATTTTTTCGATAAATTAATTTTATATATATATCTTTCTAATTAATACATATAATTTATATTAAAAATATCACAGATCTATGTTCTGTAAAATTGTAACTTTACAAAAAGAATATGTTCTCCTTAAATTAAAAGGCACTATCATCCTTTTAACACTTCTAAGTGTTAAAAAAATCATTTTTTATTTTTATACACATCTGTCAGTAAGCTCTGAATTACCAACATCCTCAGCTTACTTAAAAAGCAATGATGTTCATCATAGATAATTCCGTAAATATAAAATCGTAAATTTATGAAAGATTTATACTGCAGCACGTATAACACACGTAACGAACGTAAACGCGCACAACACATAAATGTAGTATGTTTACAACAAATAATCCAAAAAGGCACTATTTTACTCAATAATTTTTTTTATTAAATTTCAAACCCATCACGCAACTAAAACGTAAATATATATTATACAGCTTTGCCCAGATGTAGAAACCCATTGCCATCTTTGACCGCGCCACTGAATGGATTCATAGCTTCCTCGATACAACCGTAGGTATAGGGGGGCGCTTCCGGGAAAACAAGACGGATCCAACAGACACCCTTATATATCCTTCCCGGGGGTAAACTACGCCTCCGTGCAAATATTAGAATATACTTATCTCTTTTCCTGCGACCATAAATTGTAGATTTACAGTTATTACAATATACAGGTAAGAACACAGCATTTTCGGATCGGTGCCAGCATTAACAGGCAATCCAAATTATCTGAGGGCCGTGACGAAAAAGTATATAAAAAATTAATAATTGCATGCATTTGTTATTCATTCGCTACTTCATTTGCAAAATAATAAATTGGACTTGTCAGTAACAATTAATAAACTATTGAAAATGTGTAGCATCCGCGTATTCTAATCTACTTCGAAAGATACTAAATATAATAAATGTGTTAAATTAGAAGAAAAAATAAATGTTAGAAGATCTAACATGACAATGAAATATTAATAATGTGAAACTTAAATAAAATAAAAACTAAATTATTATAACTCTACACATGTACTTATATTCAGGGTGAATATTATGTTCCAGGCCGATATTGTATTTGAATAACTAGGAAATGAAACAGAAATTTAATTTGGTTTTAGTTTTTCGATTATTTGGTTTATTACAATTATATACGGTCAAGTGACCGCCTCTAGCAGCGACACAAACACGTGCACTTTTAACTATATTTTTTATAATATTCTCGCACACTTCGCGTGTCATTTCAGCTATTTCATTTCGAATATTTTCCTTAGCATCGGAATTGTTGTTGACTAATTGGCGTAGACCTTTCCTTTCGAGTACCCCAACAGAAAATAATCGGGAGCCGTCAAAATTTCAAGCGTAGCTCGTGCTGTGTATAAGGTGGTACCGTCCTGTTGAAACCACATGTTCACAATTCGGCTACCAAGAAGTTTTAAAACATGTGACTACAGCGATCACCATTAATGGTTACAGCATTGCCATGATTATTTCGATAAAATGTTTTAATGACTTCAACACGTTTTTGAGGCATTAGATGCTCCATACTTAATTATAATCAACTACTTTCTAAGACTACCAAATGCGAACGGACAAATATCTGCCAAACCAAAATGGCGGCCAAACAAAATCGGCCTGTAACATAATGTTCACCCTGTACTTTCCTTTTGTCGATTCGTTTGTCGTGTCATCCGTCCATATCGCGTAGTAACACCAAACAAACGCCGGTAATCCAAGTCGAATAAAAGTGTGCGGTTAATGCATCAAACAAAGGTTAATTAATTATTTTGCTACTCTCGTTGACTTTAAAATAAATTAAAGTTATAAAATGTTAAAAATTTTCGCCGTTATTAACGTGTTATGTCCAGTCCGTTTAATACCAAGAGAATTTGAAGAGTTTCTTGTTATTTTCTAATTATTTTATCCGCGAATACACTACAGGGAGGTGTGTCGGTACACATGAAAACAATCCCCGACTCTCGCTCAATTCAATCATTTTTTATACGTATGAAAAAAATGATCTTACATACCTGAGAGTTCGCTTTGGTAAATGAAAACAAATAACTCTGAAGAAATATCTCGGGGTGGTAGTAAGCCTGAAATGTGACCCCGAGTACCTTTATCCCGCCGCGCTTATCGCTCTCGGGCAGGGCGGAGACGGGGAAGGAAAAACCCGATCCGCACTTCATCCCCTCAGAGAGGGTGTTAGATAATCATTAGCGTAGCGGCGCGGCCGGGGTGGAAATGGATGGCGGACTGCAAATGGAAAATAGGGATCGGACTCGAAAATAAATATTGAAAAGTGAATTGAGTTATCGCCAGCAAGACGCGGTGAAAAAAATGAGAAAGAAACGCCCTAATCGTTATCGACACCTAAAAGAAATTTGTACAGCTGATTAGCTTCTGAGTTAAATCATGGGTGATCAATTTAAAGCATTAATTAATTTAGAAATAAAAAAACTAGTATCTTATATACCTAAATATATAAAATCCCAATGTCTTTCTAGTAAGTGGGTGTGTCACACATGTTAATTCATTTCATTGAAGTAAAATGTTGATTTCTTTTTAAATGTAAATAATTGTACTTTTGTTCATAAGTGAAAAAGTAATATGTTGTGTAAGGATATTTTTACAATTAGTGAGAAATTTGAAATTTGGAACACCATAATGCCGATGTACCATTAAATATAGATACATATTTATTATTAAGAGAACACATTCTTATTGTGAAGTTGTAATTATTCAGATCATAGGTCTGTGATATTTTTAAATAATTAAATGTAGTAATTAGAAAGATATATATATAAAATCAATTTTATCGAAAAATATTATTATTGGGCCACCGGGATTCGAACCTGGATCTCTTTCCAAACCGGGGAAGGTGCATTATCCAACTATGCTACAGCGACATTATTTTTGACGATAAATTTTCAAAACTATATGTAAAACCATTTTTTTCAAATTAATACACTTATCGTTCCATTATTTGAAAGAGTCATTTACTTTGTTTTATTGAATTTAAAATACCCTTATTGATAATTATTCAATTTAACAGTTATATTTTTTTATACGAATATTATGTAGGTAAGTAATTATCCGTGTAATATTATAAAACTTTTAATATGTATACTTATGTGTATGTACGTGTACAGTTAGGTAACAACTATTAAGTTAAAAATGCGGGGATTAACTATCAAGGGGAAATTTCACAACCCCTAAACGTAATATAAAAAAAACATATTGAAAAGATAACGATAAAACACATTTGTGAATATCAGAGAACAATTGTTATAATTGTGTTTGTGGTCTAGTGGTTACGATACTCGCCTAGTGATCTAGCGATTGGGCATTCGAGCTTCGTTCTAGGAGACCATCAAGTTAGTCCTATTTTCATAAAACAAGCAATTAGCCTGATTTAAAAATAGTAAGAATATTGATGAGACACATGTTCCGTATTTGCATTATTATTTAAAAAAAAAAAAATTAAATTGTCATTCTGTTGGTATAAGAGTCGTTGATTTTCAATACCCGCTATAACCTGTTTTCATACTTTCGTGTAAATCTAGCAAAACTGCAACACTTTAATAACAGGCATTATTAATGTTTTAGAAAATTTATGAACTACTTTCATCTTAAATAAAATTATGATGTATTTACGTTAATAATGGCAGGGTTTGAGAGTCACATCGCGTTATATCGGGTTTTCCTCACTTTAATATTATACTTAATATTGTTAGCTAACAAAGCGTACTTTGTAAATGCAATAAACATTAAAAAAAAAAATTAATTCCGAATCCAATGATATATGTGACTCAAATTTGTTAAAAATCAAACAGCAGAGTGTAAATTTACCTAAATAAACGAGTTTGTAATTTATTCGCATACTCAAACATTCAAACATCAATAAATCATAAATTTATTAAATCAATCAAGAAATATCAAATCAAAAAATTAATTATTACCTTATGCCCCAATAAGGTGAAAGGGTCGTCACGAAAATAATTTAGTTTAACAGTAGAACCGTCGGGGTTTCAGAAATGGCCGCTAACCGTAGTAGGTATTGCCGACAGTCCACCCCAAGTTGACCACTCTGTCCTCGGCTTCAGCGCGCGGCGGTCGTTCGGCCCATACAGCGCTTTAAATATCGAGGCATCTAACTTAACAGTAGTCTAAAAATGTGCGTTGTATTCTTACACGCGAGTGAAACAAAATAGATAACTTATAATCATATCCGACATTTTGTCTTATAATGTAACATGTAATACAAAAGAATCAGTAAGTCGTTATTTAATTTATTACCATTCTTATCTACAACACACCTAGCACCCAATTGGAACATCCAGCGAAGTTACACGATATTTAACAGAGAAGAAAGGATCGGGGCGTCTTCCATAACCTCAGTGTATACAAATGTATGAATAAAATTATATTTAAACTATTTTCACTAATCTTTATTTATTATAACGTTCAGTAATGTTACTAATACTAAACTTAATATAAAGACAATCGAGCCATATACATATATATACACCATTAGAGACAAGGATGGAAGAACACTTAAGAGCGATAAAATACTTCAGTATCAATTCGGAAATGGCGGACCACGCAAGAACCGAGGATCACCGATCAAATTAGTATATATTTGTAAAAAAGGAAATAAAAAGGATATTTTAGAAAACTTAACGACTAATTGTAACAAAAATGTCATCAATGTTCAAACACCTTCTATTACGTCCCCTCTCCTGCACATGTTAGCCACGCCCCTACACCCACCCAACCCTAATCCCTTCACTCCTCAACACTAAGTAGCACGTAGTCGTTTAGTCTTAAGTTTATTATTAGTAACATTACTGAAGATGTTGCGTCAGCATTGGAAACGTAAATAACAAATTCGTGAAAGTAAACAGTGTTATTATTTTTAATATAATTTAAAATGGCCTTTCACAAAGTTACACAAGAAAATTTCGAAAAAAAGTAAAAAAGTGCCCATCTCATCAAGAGAAGAAAACTTGAGTAGTTTTTGCAAGTATTACAAGACATACTACAAGGGAAGATTCAAGGGAGACATGCATGACATTCCATTGTTCAAATTGTCATTGTCATTGTTCAAATCAATCGAGGAACGTTAAAGAAAAAGTAAAACCAAAAACAATTACAATATAAATACATTCTACTCTTAATTAAACAGCGAATACGCAAGTCGTAGATCGAAAATCAATCCCAGCTGCCTCAATATTATCAAACAGTTATGAATCAATACCCCTTCTTCAGCACTTAGTTTTCTACGAGATTGTAGCATTATGTACATATTGTACCATATTTAGTGCACGTTGCCTTAATGCTTTATAATTAAACTGTAATTTGATAAAGTAAAATAAAAATATATAAAAGTATGCTTTAACTAAAATAGTCTTAAAAATAGAAAGAAAGCAAGCTGGTACATCGGTGAAGTGATTTTTAACATGTGTTATGAATATGGTTTTTAAAAATTCCGTTAGAAAAATTCGTTATTTATTTTACCTTACTTTTACCATTATTTCAAAGTTACGAATACTCTATATATGTCAATTATATACTACATATGTTTAATACATTTTTTTTGTTATTTTACATTTTTGTGTTAGAATTTAATGTATTGATTAATTCTTTTTATTATTTATGTATTCCAGCATATAAATTTAATACCAATATTTAATTTCTTTAAAAAAAATAGTTACCCCTGGTGTACTTTGTTACAAGTCGATAGTAATACAGAGTTTAAGTTATTTTTAAATTGCCACTTTCACGTGTAAGCTGAATTCCTCGATAGTACAGAGCGGTAAGTATCCCCGCCTGTCACGCAGAAGTTCGGGGATCGATTTCCTTGCCAGGGAAATTTTTATTTTACTTTTTTTTTATTAAAGTGAATTGCATTCTATGAATTGTATAATACACGTGTCTGAGAAATGTAACGCGATTTTTACTACTAGAATATAATAAAATCTTTAACAGCCTTAATAATCAACGCTAACAATATTAAAATAGATTAATTTATTTACTTTTGTACATGAACTAGTGATGAGTACCTGCAAATATCGTGATTCGGGTTGAATAGTGCCATCGAACGGAATCCACCAAATTATTGATGTAGCGGAAGGGAGACCTTCATTCATGTGAGACCATTCGCCTTAAGGGCAACCCCAAAGTTTTCCATGTAAATGTTTTATAATAATTATAACTACAATATTTACCTACAATTTTGATTTAATTAAAAATATTTAAAGAAATTATATACGGCATTATGTATTAAAATATAAAAAGTTCCCTTGAACGTCATTGTCCGCAGATAGAGAGAGGGTAATGACGCTCAAAAAATAAATACAATATAATAATATTACAAAATTTAAAAAGACAAAGCTATTTTTTATTATATTTAATGGAAAATATATGGAAGTGTGGGGTAATTACAGGGCTTACGACCTGTCTTCGGCTGGCTTAAGTGATCACTTTATATATATGACATTCACAAATTCTCACTACTCAAACTTCACATTTATCAAATTTTTAAAGTTGTATATATGTTAGTATGTGAACTCACTTCGCGTACCACTACACCATCGCTATCCATAGACCAAATTTGATCATTCATTTATCCTATTTTTTAAACAGCATATATGTCATCACTATGAGAATCTATTTATTTTAAAGCAATTTTTTTTATCTGTAAAATGTTTTTTAACATATTGTACTAGAATACGTCTAAAAAATCAATATTTTTCATTTTTTTATATATTTTCTTATTTTGACTAATAATATTTGAATACGTCCAAGAACACACAATTACTGGACTTTTACCTATAAAGGCACTGATATTTGTTTAATGACAGTCCATTTGTAGATAAAAATCCAGTAATTGTGTGTTCTTGGACATATTCATATATTTAAAATTTAAAATTGTTTAAATGCTCAGAATGAACTATTTATTCGTGTCATCTTACGAAAATTGCAAATATACGTTTCTGCGTTGTCAGCACTGCAACAGTCTGCCTATATTCATCCAGAACACAATCTACACCTATACCAGATCTCATGATTTTTACTAAATTCTCCACAAAAGCAGCAAACGTCTTGATTTCTAGGTTCCGGATTATCTAATTCTAGTTCGCGAACATAAACATCAATGACACCATCATCATCTGAAGGACTATCAAAAAAAATATTTTGTCGATGAAGATACGTGCACTTAAAAAATGTCTCTTGTCATATATTTACATGAAGGACAATGACGCTCAAACCGAGCTCCACTACTCTATATCAAATGACGCAATTTTGAGTTATGGTATGTATGTACATGGAAATAAAGTGACTAAACTAAAAATAAATATGCAAAATTTACTTTTTTGTCAATAACTTCGACACGACGCACGAGCCGGCAACCATTATTGTTTTAAAGTAATTGACAGATAATCCGTGAGATGGCAGCATACTTTATTATTTCATACATTTAATATATACGCCTGGAGAGCGTTAAGCGGGCATTGCCCACTGAGCGCCATTAGACTCCCTTCTCCTAAATCAGCAAGTCACTTCTGTTATGTTCGCAGTTTCCATACGGTTTACATAATATATATTTAGACAACTGGATCACGTGATCAGAACACGTTTGTAACGTGTATAAGAAATAAACTGTCGATTAGATTTCCTTATCAGTTTTGTAATTAATATTAAAAGTCTCAAATGAAAATAATAACAATCAAAAAAATGACTTATCGTAAATAATAGTATAACACTATTGACAGGCAACCTTTGGATGAAAGCAGTCATACAGTGAAACCAGAGGGGTATCAAGATGCCGATAGGCCACCCTAAAACCCGCTAGACTAACGAAAACGACTGATAATGATGAATGATGGTGACTATTAAAGTAGAATCACAATCGCAGTTATGAATCACACTCAAGTCAAGTCAAGTCAATCGAGATCAAGTGTAGCAATTCATATTTTCACTAAAGTAGATTTTATTTATTGCTTGCGGAGTAGGTGAGAAATTCACACCCTTCGTACAATTAGTTTGTTCCCCCTAAACATTTCTACCTCTCCTCATTGTTTGTCACCCCTAGACCGTTACGCTCTTCATAAATAAAAATACTTCTAAATAACCCACAAATAAGGAATTAATATGCTTCAAACCGTGTTTGAAAATAATATTGCTTTCTCCAAAAATTGTCCGAAACCCTCGGCGCGGGGGGTGTCGCTTACTAAATAATAATTACCCCAACAGTTTCTAACTTAAAATTATATCCTTAGCATTTTCGGGATAATCTCGGCAGTTCAAATTTGGGAGCTCCGTGTGTACAAAATGTAAAAGTTTTAAATGTAAGAGAATAGAGCTGAAAAATACATAACATAACTCATAAGCAAGTAAACATTGTCAACAAACTTCAAGTATTGTGGACAAAGGTTTAAAGTAGCAGATTCACTAAAACCATAAGCGATCAATAGTTCATCTTTTTCATCTTTTAAATAGGCAATCCACACTTCAAGAGTGATTTGTGCCATTAATCAAGTTAAAACATTATTTTATAGATAAAAGTACAATAATATTATAGAATAGTAAATATTATATTACGAATCAATACTATTGTCGTTCAAAAAATTTGCTTTTATACATATTAAATGTGGCGAGTTAAGCGAAAGCAGATGACACAAGTAAACCGGGAGTTGAAAATTACCATTGACGAGATTATCGTTAAAAAAAACTGTGATCCGCAATGGACAGACAAAAAAGATAGGCTACCTGGCAATGTCCAATTCTAATTCCAGAGATATTTGATATTGTTCTTTTGGAGACTTTCCTTTTGGAGAACCAGGAGATGCGGGAAATAGATCTTTGAATTATTTTAAGCCGATTACCCTTATGATTATTTGGATCCGTCTATTGTGCAGTCCAGATAGAATTCGTACATTTTTTTTACCATATTAAGTCTGTCATACATCGGGATATGAAACTGATGGGGAAAAACACCGGGAAGATGGCCTCCTTGGCCAGTTTATCAGCACATTCATTTCCATGAATTCCCTTATGTACAGGGCGATCAATAGTTATTATCATATATTATTAAACTAGATTCTTTTTCGCGTGAATACTACAATCGAGACGATTCTAATTATTTACCAAGCAGATTTTGTGCGGAGAGATTTATAAATCCAAGACATAAAACTATGTATTATAAAAACAAAGGAACACAAAATCTGGCATGTGCTTGAACGAACATCCTCACCACGTCAACTTTATGTGAATGCTGAGATGCATTGCTCTTCCGTACATCGGAAGTAAACAAATCAATGACGTGTATTTTTCGAGCACCTACAATATAAATCTTATATATAATATCACAATTTCCTTCTGCATGTCAAGCTTAAGAAAACTTGAAAGGAAACTGATACATTACAGTGAGGTACGAATACGATAGACGTGTGACTTTTATTGTTCTGTGACACATTTTTCGAATAGAATGCAAACAATATTTTTGAGTATGTCCAAATCTTTGTAGGAACCAATTATTTGATTTGGATTTATCCCCTGAGGGATTGTCATCAAGATATAGATGTCTCACAGAGACGAAGTTATTGATTTTACATGGAAAGTATGGCCATCATGTGGGAAGTATGGTATCACTTAAGCCAGCCGATGACAGGTCGCAAGCCCACTAATGCCCAAGACTGCCATACTTCGCATGCAAAAATAATAGCTTTATCTCTGTGAGACATCTATATTTAGAATACAAACAAGTCAATTTTCAGAATTTTGAGTAGGAAATTATTTAAATTATGTCCTAAATACGTCTTTCGCGCCCGTCCTAGGACGGGTTTTAAATACTAGTATAATTAGAAAATATTAACCTTATTGCAGACGCTGTTTTCATGTTTTCATATGTATTCCATTAATAAAGGTTTGTCAACACGATGACTCACCTGAAGAGGTTTTTTGTACCTGTATCTATGTATTATATTTTGCATCAGATCCCCGAGGTCTTATTTTATTATATAAAAATACAAGTATCATATACGTTTAAGTGATTATTGAAACTGAGTTTTTATAAAACTATATAATACACTCGGGACGTAAATTTACTTGACCAAATTACTGCCGCTATGTTGTCGACCTTTTATTACATACAGGGTGAATATTATGTTCCAGGCCGGTGTTGTTTTTGAATAACTAAGAAATGAAGTACAATTTTTTAATTTGATTTTAATTTATCGATTATTCGGTTTATTACAGTTATGTATGGAATATGACATCGGCCAAGTGGCCGCCTCTGGCAGCGGCACAAATGCATTTAACGGTATTTTTCATAACATTTTCGCTCACTTCGTGTGCTATTTTAGCAATTTCATTTCGAATATTGTCCTGTAGCATCGGAATTGTTGTTGGCTTATTGGCGTAGACCTTTTCTTTCAAGTACCCTCACAGAAATAGTCGGGAGCCGTCAAATCATGTGATCCAGGAGGCCAGACGATATCATCACTTTTTGACATTATGCGGCCGGGATAAATTTCTCGCAAATTTTCAAACGTAGCTCAGACAGATGACAAACCGCAATTATATATGAATCATCCCAATTCTAATTCATTCATATTTAAAAACGGCGGATTTATAGGTACAACGTTCGCTGTGAGACTACCTTAGATACCATCCAGAAATTACCTTGCTCATAATTTGGTGGACATATTTATGCGTAAGACTTCCTTTTTTGGACTTCTTCCCTAAATCATTGTACAATTCTGAGGTATGCGATTTATCTAAAAATATTTTCTACAGGAGCATGCAGTGCATATAAGCAAAAAAGATGTGCATTACTGAAAATTCTGAGAAACAAATAATTGGATCAACATAAACGAAAACATTGTTATATAATTAGCGGCATCAGTGTACCAGTAGACTTTAATTGCTTAGTTCTAAAAACTACCATGACAACTCACCGCTGTACCAATGGCGCTCTTTTGTATTTGCCGCATCGAGCTAATTACATTATTCTATTCCGTCTTTAAGCTAGTGAATTACTCAAGTCATATAAATGGCTATTTATTGAGCTGAAAATTCCTTTCGGTTGATCCGTTTTGTATGGAGTCGCTAAGCGTCTATTTCGTCTTTTACTAATTTGCGAATTGTACTACTTTACTGTTTTAACATGTTGATTTCATGATTGTTCTTCAAATTTTTGAAAACAAAAAGCATTTGGCAGAACTATTTCATGCGTTAACCTTTAATAAAAATGATTATTTCCTATAGTTATTACGTGAATGATTTTCAAACAATAAATTAATCATGTCAGTCATAGAAAGTGTTCTTAAAAAGTCCATACATTTTTTATATGGGCATGAAGGTATAATTTTACATTAAAACTTAAACTTTAAAAACACTATTAATAGTACTCTAAAATTATAAATAAATACATGGTTGGGACATATAAACGACGGATTTATTTTATCTAAAGACGTTGGTTAAACGAAAGTACATATATTATATATGATTGTATAATATCATTGGTAACAGCATAACCTAAATCTATACATACTGCACGCCACTGATTTTCTATCCATTTGTACCTTCAGTTTATAACAAAATAAGGTAGAAAATTATTTTTTAGCTCTTTACACACTTGCACACTACTTTGCTCTCCTGCAAACCACTCACTTTCTCAGATGTAGAAGTGTTACTCCGGCAAGCTTCTCTGCCTAGAATTCGCTTATGCAAAGTACACCGAAGTCTCCAGCCAATCCATCCAACGTAATTGACACTATTTATTCCGATTCCCCGCGACGGATGCGAAGGCTGCGAGGGTTATTTTTCCTCCCCCGTCGCGGGGAGAAATGTGCGCGCTAAGCCGGCCAGACGAGCTGCGAGGCTTAGCGCTACGGATTTGCGATTTCTCGGCTAATAATTCAGCGTCAAGGAGAGTACACTATATTACCTATGTAATATTACTGTGATGGGAAAAGGTTTTAAGATACCCCGATAACAACCTCAAAATATAATATAACCATAAGCTACCCTTAAGGTGTTTTCTACATCCATTTTCAACCCGTATATCATTTTTAGTATGGCAACAAAGTTTTATGGTTTGAGGGGAAAATAAACTGCACCAGACAACGCGGAATACCTTAAGGCTTATCCTGAGCATATTGCTTTTTCTAAATTTAACTTATTTTACGTATTTACTCAATGTTTTTTTATATATTTTAAAATAAGTACTTATAGTAAGGTGAGGGTCTAAAGATAATTTAATTAAGATCATTATATGTGTAGAAGTAGGGGCTTCATGCTCGAGGTTCGGTGATGGCGAACCTATGACATGCGTGTCAAAGGTGACACGCCACAGCGTGTTGGGCGACACGCCAGCGTTCACTAATATCAGAGTTATCAAAGACAACAACGTACAAAGTTATTACTACGTACATATTACATATGTATCTCTTTTGGGTCTCACTTTGTGAAAAAAACAATTAATTAAAATAACCAATTGATTAATTGACATCAAATCAAATACTACGGGTTCCATATGGGGAGGGAGGGGATGACACGCCAGCAAAGTTAAGTTAAATTTTCTGAAATGTTGACACGCCGAGCCCAAAAGGTTCGCCATCACTGCTTTAGGCCTAGGTCTCCCTTTACTACTAATATATAAGTACTCCTTTAAAAGATCATATTTTTTAAAACTGTTGGGATAATTTGGTTAAAACATTCGTAATGTAAGAAAATTACTTGAGTTAGCAGTAGGTATATGGGTCACTAGGGGTTAGTCCGTCCTAAAACGTTATGTCAATCTTTCAAAATCGTATTAGAATGCTTTCCAAGTAAATATCATTATCAAAATCTGTCATTCGCTTCGGTCTCGCGCCAATCTTTCCCTTGTCACATGACAAAAATATAATATTATACAACTTAACATTATTATTAATTTTGTGTATAGTCTGAACAGAAATTACGGGCACCTACGACTTTAATATTTATTACTTTTAAAAAATATTACTAATTTTTCAAGTAACTAGTGATGAGATCAAAATCACGATCTGTGAATCAATCACTGATATATATGAGTCACACTCACTGTCAGTAATTGAATATCTGGGAATATCGTGATTCGTGATTCAATTTTTCTATTGATTTTCTGACGCCGCTGTTTAAATTGATTATCACTTGAATCAGTGCCATCTACCAAATTTTTTGTAATTTAATCAGCGCCATCTAGCAGATTCTGCCAAAACGTTTATTTGCTAGATTTATATTTATGAATATGCTTTTCACGCAAATGAGGTTTTATAATATAAATAAATACGCCCAAAATTATGCTTTTTTTAATTCGAGTATTATGATATCGTGCGGCGCGTGCGCATTAGTAATGAAACTGTGATCACAGTCACAGTGTTCAATAACTGATATTATCGAATATCAATCACAATCACACCAGTGGGTCGAGAGTAGTATTTTTTCTCATCACTAACAATAACGGTGGTTCAAAAGTAAGAAAAATAAACTACGTCGTTTAAATATAAGTTCAGAACCAAAACAAATAAATCCAATCTATATTTCAAAGGAAATTGACACTTCACTTCAATGTAATGTATCATTTTCCTGTCAAATTTGCTTGGTATTTTATAACAGGTACAAATTAAATGAATCATCTAGAAAGATATACAGAAAAAATCTAGCATTTAAAAAAAATTTACTTACTTTTTGATAGACATATTTCTAGTTTATTAATTTCATTTGTATTAAAATACCACAGAACTATGTTCTGAATGTGCAACATCACAACAAAAATGTTCTCCTTAATTAAAATATAT
Organism: Eubasilissa splendida; assembly: GCA_031772225.1. Lineage (NCBI taxonomy): Eukaryota > Metazoa > Arthropoda > Insecta > Trichoptera > Phryganeidae > Eubasilissa > Eubasilissa splendida. Next base: position 22,585,716 of record CM062848.1, on the reverse strand, counting down.
AACTGCATAACTGAAAACAAAAAAAAAATCTTGGAATTGAAAACATTTTAATAAATAGAAAAAAACAAGTACTTTCCAATTTTAATTTCACAGATTTGGTCGATTTTAACCTTTACCATACCATGACATAAAATACCCGAATGCAGCCATGCTGTCAACCCGTGTTACCGTAAATAACAGCTTAAAAAAATGTTTTTATTAGCTTAAATGGCTTTGATGGCACGAATTTATTCTAAATACTGAGCATTCAAATTTGAAAAAATGATTAATAATATAATTTAGAGCATTCATTAAGTCCTATACAATGTATCCTTTCTTCTTAGCTCTATTCATTTAATTAGTGAGAAAGAGATAATTATATTTGTATGTTTGTTGTTCTTTTCACTGTGAAAATAATGTGTGATCTCTGTCTTTCATATCACAAATGATATTTTTACCAACGTATTAATTTTACAACAGACTGAATGGAAAAATAATTGTTTTTGTACGATTCCCTTTTCATAATTGGTTTTTCACTTGTCATTCCTATGCGCTAATATTTTCTTTAGGATTATCTAAAATATGAATGTTATGTTGCATGTATTTATTGAAATATTACAGGTTTAATTACAATGGTAGACCTATGTTACTGAATGGTTTGGGAAGGGTTAAGAAGATAAGCATTTTATAATAATGTGCTATACTGATATAGCTATATAGTATTTGATGTGAGTATTACTCGTAGATAGTAAAATATGAAATAAAACAAATAAATTAAACTGTTTTACTGATTAATCTTATTTGTCAATTTTTAATAATATTGTAGAATATAAATACATTTGAGAGGTTTTTAATTCGTATTTCCAAAATCAGCGTATATTATTAAGGAGAACACATTCTTATTGTCAGACGGTCTGTGATGTTTTAAATACTAATTTAATGTATTAATTATAAATATATACATATACAATTAATTTTGTTGTTAAATATTGTTATTGCGCTACCGGGATTCGAACCTGGATCTCTATTTCCAATGCAGGGAAGTACACTACCAATTGTGTTATAGCACCAGTATATGATAATTCTGGCGTCTGCAGTCGGTTTACTCAAATGTATTTGAGATTCCGTAAAAACAATGTAGATGGCTTTCAAATAATGGAACGACAGATGTATTAATTTGAAAAAGCGTAACATATGGGTTCTAAAATTTGTCACGAAAAATACTGGCGCTATATAGCACAATTGGTAGTGTACCATCCCCGGATTGGAAATATAGATCCAGGTTCGAACCCCGGTAGCGCAAAAACAATATTTTTCGACAAAATTGATTTTATATGTATATATTTATAATTAATACATTAAATTAGTATTTCAGCGTATATTATTGTTTCACATCGTAGCGTTGATAAAACACGAGAGCAATTGACTAACGCATCTATGAGTCTGTTTCGAATTATATTATAGTAACAAACGGCTTCTGTTTGAAAACACATTAGTTTGTTGACGTAGTAAATAATTCCATGCTTAACAGATCGCAATTGGTTACCGCTGTCCTATTGCTTCAAAATACTGAAACTCTTGTAATTGAAAAGTATTGAATTTAGTTTTAGCTTGAGTATTTAATATTGCATTGTTTAATTATTCTTGAACTAAATATGTTTCAAAAAAGGATGAAATTTTCCAATTTATCGAGAATTTATAATTTACAATTTTCGAACAACAGACTGTATATTAAATGTAGACATTGTTGATGTAAAGCGTTGCTAAAACCATTCCAGTAAGCCTTTCGTTCACATAAATGTTAGCATTAATTTACATCCTTATTAATTAGACGGAGGATTTGGACCGTATCAAATATCGCTTAGCGATACTTGAAGTTAAGCTTTATCGAGCGTAGATAGCAGTTCAATAGCTCTCCGCCAACGCAATGCCGCTCGTATATATCCAATCCTTTACTCCAAGTATAAGTTACTTCATATCACTCCTGTGAAAGACCATAAAAACATATGCTATGTGTAGTGTCCGAATATTAAGAGATGAAATTCACCAAGTGGCTTGGACTTAAAATCGGAATAAATCATTACAGATATTTTAATTATTTACTGCAAATGCCTTGTGGTTAGTCATTTTAAATAAAATTAAACAATAAACTGAAGACAGATTAAAACAAAAAAAAAAGATGTTTATGTTCAGTTTTTCATACATCCTGTTAAGGAAAATGATATTTCTGAAATATGTTTAAACTAAATCAAAAACAAAAGTCATAATTGACTGCAGCAACCAAATACAACGGCCAATTAACTAAATATCTATCTTACCATAACTTCGTATTCCTGCGGGGGTAGGCAAATGGGATAGAGAGCCACACTCTTCTATCCTGACACACATCCCCTATACGCACGTCGATTATTGAGTACCATCTTCCAGTATCTGGTTTTCCGGGTCGTGCCAAGTCTTCCACGGACATCCTCTATTTCTGGTGCCATAAACACTTGTGTTATAAATCTTTCTTACTATTTTCTCGTCATTTATCCGTTCCGTTAAAGTAGTCAGATTTTTTCGTGCTGCTGTGGTGTTATTTCAGAAACATGGACAGTGGTGGCCAGGGACCGAGAAGATCTTCCTCAAGTGCGGTGTTGGAAGAGGATGCTCAGAATTCCGTGAACAGCGAGACAGACAAAGGCATCCATTATTTAAAAATTAGACTTTCAAGATAACTCCGGCGCATCCTACAGTTCTTCGGTCATATTGCTGGGAGAGAGGAAAATAATATGGAAATGGTTGCGGTAACTGAAAACATTGAGGGTCAAAGAGACAGAAAAAAATCCGCCAGTAAATTAACTAATGAAGTTTTTTAAATGCCATATAATACTAATTATAGAATATGAGTAGGTCAACGGTGAGACGTCTCGAGGGAAAATAATATTAATTAATTAAAAATAAAATTATCACGGGTGTATGTGCCATAACATTTCACCCAATTGGAATTTCACCCAACTTCACCTTGGTCATGTTAAACATGTTGGTTGCCTTCGAGATGTGGTGCTGATGGCGGATGCTACCCCTTGGATTGCGGAGCGTATAAATGTATCTATCTTCCAGGAGTTAAGGACATGCAGGATTCTAGCATACTTTGTACATGATGTCGAAAGAAGCGACGAGTCTCAAAAAACATGCGATATCAAAAACAGTTCAGGAAAAGAGAACAAGATGGAGGTCTTCTGTAAGATGGATAGGTCCTTTATAAACAATGCGATCAACATGAACCATGTGATCGTTAGGAATGGAGACTAATTGCGCTCCAAACTCTAGTCTATAGACATATTAGTAGACCACGATGCTCAGCATTAAACACACAATAATAAAGAAAAAGAAGAAGTTAAATATCTATACCCCTTTTCATGATTAGGCGAAGTGAAACGTAATTCAAAAACGAAAAGCTCGTAAAGCAGTGCTGGCGAAAGTGCTGACTAATAAAGCGGTGCCAAGGAGGTCGGGTCTCCCCCAATAAGTCGAAAATATACGAAGATTTAGTCGCGTGTGCCCAGCCCCCCTAATCTAGTGTACCCGATGCGGTAATAAAATAAAGAACGTCAGAAAGGATTGATAATTCAATGTGGAGAGGGCGATTTGCGTACTGGATCAAGAAAGCAGAATGGGGGGAGATTTCATCAAATGCAAGAATGATTTGAGCCCTCAGCCTCACCCCTCAACCCGCATCCCTCGTCGCTATTCAATACTGAGACGGATCAAATTATTTCTTTTTCATCCGATATGAATTATTCAGAAGAAAATTATTTTGCCGACGATGGGGGGCGAAACACCTCGGCTGACAAAAGTATGAGGAAAATTACAATTCATTTTGGTGGTTGATTTTTTAAACAATATACAAAACCGGATGGAGAAAATTAAATGCCCGACCGTTATTTTTAATAAACTTAAAAAATATATATAAACAGGCAAACAGAGTTAGAGCGATGTTGCTGCGAGACCGCACATCTTACAAACCACAATCGCTAAATTGACAGAATTGGGTTATGAGATCTTGCTAAATCCTCCCTTCTCGCCGGACCTTTCACTGGGATCACCTTTTCAGACATTTACATAATACTGTTTCTAAGACAATTCCATCACTAGGGTACCGCTTTCAAAGCATTCGATGAATTCACAGAATCCTAAAATTCTCATTTCTATCAATATGGCATATTATAATTAGCAACTTGTTAAAAAGAATCATATTTTGATTAATAATTTTTGATTTTGGAAAAAAATCTTTTTTCACTAGTAACTATTATTTTTATTACCTATCTGTACGTACATAAAAACCTATTTTTTCATATAATATGTTACTCTTCTAATTTTATATATGTAGGTAATATTATGTATGTATGGTATATAATTTCGTTGCATTGACTAATTTTTCATTATCAATTAATATATATTATTTAATTTTAAATAACTTCTCGATGCGCTTGTTTGGTTTAGCGGTAGGACAAAAGGTTTGTGCTAGTGATTGCAATCTGGATAATTCAGAGTTCGAAAATCAGAATAATCCGGAATTTTCACAGTAAAATCAGTATTCTAAATTTTTAAAATGAAATCCGGATTATTCGAATTTGAAATTTAATAAAAAACAAGATATTTTCATTGCAATGTCGTTTAAAATGAACCGTCCAATGGGCTAATAAACGTACTACGGCTAACAAAGTCATTGATATTAATTTGAGTTATATTTCATTTAGTTGTCATTGTAGTTTTGTAATTATCATAATAAGAAGAAAAGTATTAGAATTTGTGATTCATTTATGAGAAAGATGTATTTTTGTTTATTTTTAATACATTTAATAGATACGTTTAATAAATACGTAGTTAGTTTAGTACAGTTTCTAATAATAATAAAGACTTCGTAATTCGTAATATGATGGAGTTGTTACTTGTTATGTACACGGTTGATTATACATAAGTGTTTAATTATTATTGTATACTTTTTTTTAATGAACCCTTTTTTGTTTTTCTAACAGTTATTTAATCAAAGAAATGGAATCAGTATGTCTTTTACATTAGGCCGAAAGTGGTCATTTAATAAATATCAAAAGAATAAATAACTTTCAAAAATTCGGATTATATAAAACGATTTTGAGTTTCAAGAAATCCGAAAATTTCGGATTTTTCAACACAGTTCCAGATTTGCAATCTCTAGTCTGGAAAGGCAAGCAAGTAAGTTTTCTAATACATAGCATAAGCGATTGACCCGGTTTAATAAAGAATAATAATATTGAAGTAATCATCCTAGTGAGCTGGATTAGGACACAAACGACACTCGTACATTTAAATATTTTTGTAAATAAATTCCCCTTTTTCTTTTCTCCTTCATATCAGCATTGAGATATAGTGGCCTTTTAGAAGACACCTGGAGGGAGGGGTTGGGGGGGGGGAATCCACCGTTTCCCGTGACCGGTTTAAAAGCTAGGGCTTCCTTGTCGGTTGCATTCATCAAATCTAATACAAATACGCGACTTTAATTCAATAACATATTCAAGTTCATGCAGTATATAAAACGAAAAAAGAAAATAAATTTAATGTAGTTATTATCAATTTTCGCAAAATTTAATTTTAGACACTCCAGCATATCTTAAGTGTTGTCTTTATTCATATAAAAAACATATAACACAGTTTTACATATAGGTGGAAAATTGATGAAAAATTAAGATGCAGTAGTTCAAGGCAGACACTCAGAGATCCAGTCATCAAAAACACTCTTAAAAGGACAGTAGACGAGACACAAAATGGTTTGAGTCACACCTACACGGACAAACTTACGGAGTTGCAAAACATGAGGTATGGAGAGAGAAACGTAGGCGCGTAGGTGGAGATACCCACCCACGCAGGCCGGCCTAACTACCTACATAAAGAGCTCCAACGTGTCACCCATATCTGAATAAATTCCTTATATAAAACAAGATTCGTCCCATTACTATTAGTGGCCTCAATCAGCCGAGACTCGGCTCGCAATGCACCTCCACAAGTACCGGGCTTGGGTCGCCTTCGCAGCTGACTCCAGCCAGATGCAACGTATCTATCCTCCGTTGAGGTACTCATCCAGGTCTTCTGCGACCCAAAGTTGTGCTAGTTTTCTATGCTGTCATATTTATTTACTGCTATAGATAGGTCTTGCTGAGGTTAAATCTGTTGCAGGGATTGAGACATTTGTGCGTCGTGCTGTCCACGGAATTACGTAACGTCCTTCTCCAGCAATCCTTTTCAAAAGCGTCTATTTTACGCTTATCGTTATTGCGGACTATCCCATGTATCTGCTGCATTTAAAATATGTGTTGCTAAAATAATTAAAGAAGATAAGCAAATAATACACGATAAGTTTTATGGTGTCTAAATAATACAGAAGAAGTACGTTTTTATGCTAAAAATACTGACATTTTGAGTGGGAAACAAAACAAACCATAGCAGAATCTGAGCGAAACTTTAGCTATGTAGGTATATAATTTATTTGAGTGCGAAAATAAGGTGAAACTGTGTAGAACATTATTTTATCTACATACAATATAATCCAACAAAGAATTGATTAAAATTCAAATTGTTAGAACAATTTATGTATGGTAAAATAAATCGTAATAATAAATAACAAGTTAATTAAGATAGTATATTTTTTTATTAAGGCGAACATATTCTTATTGTGAAGTTGTAATTATTCAGAACAGACGGTCTGTGATATTTTAAATACTAATTAAATGTATTAATTAGAAAGATATACATATAAAATCAATTTTATCGAAAAATATTGTTGCACTACCGGGATTCGAATCTTTCCAAACCGGTGCATTAGCGACAGCACTTTTGACGACAAATTTTCGAACCTATATGTTACACTTTTCAAATTAATACATCTATCGTTCCATTATTTGAAAGAGCCATCTACTTTGTTTTTACGGAATCTCAAATACCTTTGAGTAAACCAATATCAGACAACATTTTATATTTTTTTACTTTATGTTCAATGAACATATTGTCTTATTGTTAATTTATTAAATAAATGAGTTGCAAATAAAATATTAAAATAAAAATAATGAGAGAATTTTTAATTTTGCTCTGCTGTGAAATGTGAAAATGTTCTCTTAGAACAATTCAGTGCTCGCCCAGCAATTTGTCATTGGAAAACATTGATGAGCGTTATGTAAAAGTGCCTCTTATGGTCTGGAAAATATGTCGGTAATTATTTTTTCTCATTTTAGTTGTTTGCTTGACGTCACTGTTTTTCCACATCCTCAAAAGTTGATTCACATCAGCCAGTTGCACGCGTCTTCGAATTTCCTGCACCAGCGTTCATGATCAGAGCGCATAAATAAATTGCCTCACACATTGCTGTCTGCTGTGGTGCTTTAGCACGAACCACAACCAGTATTTTTTTTGTTTTAGACCGACTTTGACCAAACCGCTTGCTCGCGAATTGTAAATAAGTAAACAAACAAAATGACAAGTATTGACTTTGCAAATCGGTTTTATTGTTGTTAGTATTTCCCGCCGACCTGGCCGGATGATCGATCAGGCGGGATTATTAGGCGGGACGCGCTGCTGCGCACGGGACGTTCTTCCCTAATTGGCTGATGGTAGACGAATGGCGGAGATTGTATTTTGCTGACGTTGAACGATAACTTCACACTGCAAGGGGATTCAATTTGCATTATTTGTGGAGCGGGGTGCGGGGCGGACGGAGCGGGCGGGGCCGAGGCTACCCGAGAAATGGAAAAAAGACGTTGAATAAAATAAATTGATTGCAAAGTTTCCAAACGAGATTATTATATGATACAATGTTATTATAAATAGAAAAATATATTAATAAGATAGATAAGATAAATGTAAGTGATTAACGCGCTTTTATTTATTTGGTGTATATCTATCTGTCTGGAAGAGAAAACTTAAAACAATTATATTTTAATTGTGAAATTGAGTGTATAATTAATTATATATTTTTTTAAATGTATTAATTTTCTGCGGATACCTCAGTAAAATTTGTCACAACATCTTGGTTAGAAAACTTCGTAACATTTTTGTATAATCTCACTTTAACCTTGTGTTTTATAATATTTTAAGTGTTTCCGAAAACCTTTTTGAAATCAAAAGTATGTTGGAGGTGCCGAGTACCGATCCCGGTACAATTGACATGCTAAACCATTTTCCGGCCATCTTAGCTACTCTAATAGACCGTGATATACATTTTTAACATCAAATTTTAATACAAATTTAGAATTCCATTTAAAAAAACAGTTTTACGGTGCTTATTAATAATGCACTTAAGTAAGTAAAATATTTGAATTCATGTTACTATAATAATTAACGCTTTATAAATAATTAAATAAATGTGTACTTTTTCGTATTTGAAATTCATGTTTCTATATCGAAAGTGAATTTGAAATATTACCGAGTTTTCGGTAAAATTTTCTAGATCATAATTAAATAGGAAATTATTTCATAGTGACTTGTATTTATAAAAGATCTCGCGTATATACTTATCGAATACAAATTATAATACATATTTGTAGAATACTAATTTATTAACTTGCGTGTAGATCAACGATTCTTATTAACCACAAAACCACTGCAGTGCGTAGGTGGGCCTGGCTGTAAAGTGCTTGCTGCTACGTGAAACAGGTACTTAGTAAATAAACATCAGGTTCTTTAAAATTTATTCCTGGACCAATTGCCGTTAGGGTGGCCCAATTGAGACTGAAGAATTTAACATGTCTATAACTTTTTTGTTTGTATTTTTGCTGGTTATATATAACGTATCAAAATCATTAATTTTTTATAAACTTCTGAAATATCTAGTATCTCAACTCTCACTCTCCTGTTTTGAGAAACAGGAAGAGGTACTCATCAGTCTGTGCGTACTGAAGCAGTTCTGGAGGTTGTACGGCAGAGTGGAAACGACAATCCACCTGTCACTATTTCTCGTCGCTCTACTCAATTGGGCATCTCCAGAACATCCCTACAACGAATTTCGAAACTGAATCTTAAAATATTTCCGTACAAAATTCAAATGGTGCAGTAACTGTTACTCTAAGATCCTAATGCATGCCTGCTATACGCCATTCATTTTAACCCTCCAGTCTTATTTAGGTCACCCTTTGTGTACTAAATGTGACCGTTCTTCTGAATCTATGAACGCATCGTCTCGTGAGAGCGTACAGCATACAGAACGCAATACATCACATGAGTGAAATACCACTTATGCGTGATAACGGTACTTATAATTTAAACCCATTGATCTCGTTCATAAATACGCATGACATCTTTCATACGCGGCACTCTTTGGTGGCATTATAATTTACGACTTTACACAACGATAATGCAACAAATTTATGATTTGTTTTTAAGAAATCGATAGAAAAGGTTCTCAAATATCCTCACGAACGTAAAAAAAAACACAGAAATCAAAACCAGAATTACAAAATTATCCATGAGAGAGCTACACCATCTAGCGCCATTTATTATCATACGTACTGTAGTGAAGTAGTGCTGATTTCTGGGCCTAATGCACACTATTTACAAGTTTTTAAATATTGACATTAAATTTAACTCTATAGTTTGAAACACATTACATTCTGCACGCATTTAAGAATTTGAATAACAGATCGATACTGGATGATACGAGGACTTTTATTATTCCGTGTTTGTTTATAAGATGGCTAATAATCCTCGACAAATATCGACAGATGTCCGTAGAATAAAGATTCCAAATGATTTTGGTACGATTTTCACCGCTCCTCAGCGCCGTAAGTACGGCGACCAATATTTGATTCACCCGCGGGGAATAGGTTAAGTCCAAATAGTTTAAAAACTGACGTAGGATATTTACGTTTACAATGTGTGATAGAAATAATATATTGTAAAATGAATTAACTCTTGCGTTATATCGTATTCCCTTTCCAGGCACTCATTAAACAGTATTGATGAACTCAATTACCAATTACCAACCATGATGTCTGTGTCAGCGTCAAAACAAGAATACGTACTTAGCCACTGCGTAAGCGTAACAAACGAGCAAATCATTAGTTGAATAATTCATATGTATAATGTACAAATTTGATTTTTTAAATGATCTATTTTTTAATTCACACTTATCTACCTCGTTTTGATATAAATATTATTAGTGGTGTTATCGTTATTTAAACAGTTATTGTGTTCGATTGTAATGATAATTGGTAACTGATTATTCGTAACTAAGTGACTGATACATTAGAAAGTAAACCACCAACAGTTAAATCTTAGATTAAATAAAACACTTTGTATGAAACCACGAAATTTATTATACGTCAACCGGTTTCGCTTATCTCAAGCTTCATCAAGACGTATTTAAAAACTAATCATAAACATAAGAAGAGTGCATTTATATATACGTAAAAAGAGATATAGAATATAAAATTATATACGAAAGAAAGAGACATAATACATATACAGACAGACGGAACATTAAGGGAGGAGAAAATACAGTGATGATGGATATTAAATTGATTTTAAAGGAAATATACCACCTAATATGGAGCTAATGGATAAATTAATAAGATTATTAAGAATTGGCGTACCACTATTTGTTGCATTTTTATTTCAAGGAATTTAGAAGGAATCTCAAGAAATTTGAAAGGAATCTCAAGAAACCTTGGGTTGAGTAATTTTATATTCTATCTCCCTCTTTATGTATATGTAAGTGCACTCTTTTTTGTATCTATTCTTAGTTTTAAATACGCCCTGACGAAACTTGAGCCAAGTGAAACCGGTTGGCGTGTAATAAAACTAGTAGTTTCATACAAAGTGATTGTGTTTCATTTAATTTAATATGTCAAACCACAAAGTGATTGCTTTCTACGAAAATAGTTAAATCTTAGTTACCAATCATCATCATAATCACTCACAAAACGGTTTACCGTCACTAATCATTCTGCTCATCGTAATTTAAGTTAATTTCAGGTTTACACTTGTCTTCCTACGTGTGCTTAAAGTTAAAAGATGTCAATAAAACTTCGGTTAACTAATTACTAAATAAAAGTATACACTAGACGTGGACCATTTTACCCATGTACAATAATTAAAGTTCACCACGGCTTACACTGTCAATTATATAGTTTCACTGTATTTCCGTCAAAAGTTTTTGGACCTCATACAACATTAAACAAATATTATTAATACCTAATAGGCGTATGGGTTTGTTAGATTAGTTAGGATGCTCACCACCGGTGAAGTCATCTAACGGCCCATATAGAGAACATTCGAGTTAACCCAATTTAAACATAGGTTAGAAATATAAACACATTTAACATAGGTACGAGTATACCTACCTTTTTATTACAAGTAAAGATATATGACATTTCCGGGAAATTTATTAGGGTGTGGGTCTTTCGCTGGGGGTTGCTGGGATGGGCGATGCCGGGAAGAGCAGAGGCTAAAGAGACCTAACGGAGCATTCTACTGGCTCTGCCTTGCACCTCTTGCGACCTGGACAGGGTAAATTTTTGCCGGACTGTGACCGAGTTCTGCGACTGCAGTACACAAATGTGACGTCCACTCTCACCTTTTAGAGGTGTACGATTTATATAGCTTCTCTCTGGCTGCCTTCTGAATTTAATGTGATAACGATTCTCACGTCAAATTGTACAGGTATGGCGCTGGTACGATGATACCGGAGTCAACCTATGATGATATTAAGATGTTAATAACTGAATGTAAAAAAAAAAAATTAATAAAGTAACATTGACGAATCGAAACGAGAGTAAACAACTTTCAAAACGATTCGGAATAGGGTGTGAATAAATATGTAAATAAAAAGAAGTATTAATTAGAAAGATATACATATAAAATCAATTTTATCGAAAAATATTGTTGTTGCGCCACCGGAATTCTAGCCTGGATCTCTTTCCAAACCGGGGAAGGTGCATTATCTAACTATGCTACAGCGACGATATTTTTAGCGGCAAATTTTCTAACCTATATGTTACCTTTTTGATATTAATACATTTAATCGTTCCATTATTTGAAAGAGCCATCTATCTTATATTTACGGAATCTTAAATACCTTTGAGTAATCTGATAGCAGACGCCAGAATAATCAATTCATTTTTATCAAATTTTGTATTTATTAAATTGATTTTGCATGTACATCTTTCTAATTAATATATTTTATTTATATTTAAAATATCACAGACCGTCTATTCTGAATAATTACAACTCCACAATAAGAATGTGTTCTCCTAATCAAAAGTAGTATTACTTGATTAAATATTTGTAGAAACGAAAAAGAACTGCTGAACTAAAATAAACAGAAATACCATACGTAAATATTCCAAATGTAAAATTCGCAATAATATTACCTGGTGTTCTGTGCCCTATGGAAGTACGAAGTATTATACAACATATATAATGTTAACACTTTCCAACACGTACCATATTAAGCGTATCAAATTAGCAAAGCGCCAGTGGAAGACAAATCACTAACGCAACTGTTCTACAGATTACGAATACCAATAATAGTAGCCGTAGGCCATTTAAACTTGATAAACTATTATATACATTACATCCGACAGACTGATTTTTCATTAAATATCACGAAACCATGAAAATATAAGTTTTTTTGTTTTTTAATATATTTATTTATCTGATATAAGTACAATAATAAAATACACCTCTCTTGAAAGAATATACTTGTGCAGAGAAGTGGAGCATTGTATTCTAAATGTTTTATCCTCGCTTTAAACTAAATGTCAAACGCCAAATATCATACATTCAAAATTAAATGGCAATTTAGGTATCTGAGTATCCACTTTTTTGAGGTGATGAATTGTTCTTTGTTTATGAAGATATCTTCCAAAACAAATAAATGTATAAATTCATGGGTTCCGCGTGTTAGTTCATATATACATATACAATACTTTATAGGTGGAATACCTGAAAATGTTCGAAGAATGTGTGCCTAATGTCAATCGTGTCAGAGATAAAAGGATTTCCAAAAAGAGTAATTATTTCGATTAATTGAAATATTTTATTGATTCCAAATTATATATTGAATACAAAAAATTAAAGGTAATAGAATTTCGAGCGGCTAAACTATTTTTAGTAAAATGATTTAGGGTCTAAAGTATATAAGATAAATTTCGCAAATATTTATTTTGAAGTACGTAGACCAAAATCTTAACATGATTTTGTAAAAAAATTTAAGAATAACATTTTCTTGAACATTTTCCATTCGTGATTTAGTCAGGTATCCCACCCATTATATATTGTGAACTAGATCTGTTACAGCCTGTATAATGTGGAAAGGTTCGGTTAAACAATGTAATAAACGATTGATTACCTGGAGAAGCAGCCGCTCGTCCGCCCACACCACGGCCTTGTTCCAGTCGATGACGGAGGAGAAGGGGAGTTTCCACGTGTTGGACAGCAGCACGGGCACGCAGCCAGCCTGCAGCACCTCCAGGAAGCGGAAGGAGCCCAGCCGCCGGCCCCTCGGCACCAGGCAGAATGTGGAGTTTTGCAACAACACCTCGTAGTCATATCTGAAAAGAGAAAATGTCATTATTCATTAGGATAAAAATAAACGATTCTGCCCTTATCGGCCTGCAGGTCAAGCGGACTTGTTAAATGTGATAACACTTTCAAAGTCGATATAATAAGTTGTAAAATAATAAGTAATAAGTATTAAAAATACCACAGAATTATGTTCTGAAAAAATTAAATATAATAGGTACAATTTACAATCAAAATACGATCAAAAAAATCAATCATAATTGTGAACAAAACGCAAACGGAAATGAGAGACGAGAAGCATATTCGTTGGCACAATAAACATCTTTTTTTTTTTAAATTAGAAAAACCTTGTGGTTGAAATCCATTATTTATTATTATCCACTTAATGAATTAAATTTTAGTACCTACCTTAAATTCTTACTTGATGATACAAAATTATTAAATAGTGGTTTTTCGTAATTTACTCATCATTTGTCAGAAAATGATCATACTTTTGATAGAAAATTTGGTATTGTCTATTTTACATGTAAACGGATGTTGGTCTTAAATGAAATAATTTGGAATCGTTGGAAATAAAAAAAGGCGTGTAAAACTAACCAAAATATTATGAACAGCCGACTAAATTTAACCACATGTCCCATTCTAAATTTTTTTAATAATTTTGTATCATCAAGTAACAATTTAAGTTAGGTACTAAATTATTATTTTTTTAAATGTTAAATATGCTAGATAATTTTTTTCCGAATTTCTGAGTGAACATATTTTATTATCGCATGTTTGTCGACACTACACGTTCTGAAACGATCGAATTGTTGATGCCATAATGACTCGTCACTGCTTAATATGATTGTTACTAAGAGTCGAAAGATGTAGAGACTTTCATAAGTTTGCATTTTGCATGCATATGCATTTTGACAATAGTGAAACAATGAGAAATAATATAGAATAAGAGACATAATATTTCGAGAGATCGATATTATTCGCTTCCAAATGTATTGTGATCGTTTGTATTCAACCGAAAGAGACAAACTTCACCGAAGAAGTCGATATAGAAGTAAAAATAATCAGTACATAAACTTGTAGCTAGATTTTCTTATCTACATTCCACGCTTCAGTAGGTTCTGTGCAACAAACCGAACACAAAGCAGATAATACGAGTAGCTCGGATGCTGATACCCGACAATCTCTATTGGAGAAATATATTACTGTTTCTGAATGATAAACTAGTTGATACTTCGAGTCTCTCGGTCCATATATCAAACAGACTCGGTAAATGTACATAATCGACTAGCTTCTTTGACAAGTAGAATTAATGTATTTTAAATGCGAGAAATTGTATAAAAGATACACACATGAGTTTAGCCCCTGGTGTATTCTAGCCAATCACGAAACGAGGAGGGTTAAGTGTTAGAATGATATGGTTTTTCAAGATAAATCAATAATAATATTAAATAGCTTGTTGGTCTAGTGGTTAATACGCTGGTATAGTGATCGAATGGTCGCGGGTTCGCGCCTCGTTCCAGGAGACAGGCAAGTTAGTCATATTTTCATAGTCAAGCGTTTAAATACACATCTTTTTGTATTTTGTATTGTTGCACCGGTTAAGTCGACACAAGTTATTCACCATTATATGTTTCATTAAATATAATAAAAAATAGCTTTGTCTCTATGATGAGATATCTGATATTTGTTTAATAACAGTGCCTTTGCAGGTAAAAATTCAGTAATTGTATGTTCTTGGACAAATTCAAAAATTGCTAATATAATATACTGATCAAAATAAGAAAATATATACAAAATAAATTTTAAAATTTTGATTTTTCAGAAGTATACTAGTATTAATATGTTAAAAAACATTTTACTGATAAAAAAATACTGCATTAAAATAATTTCAAAATAATCAGATTCTCATAGTGATGACATATATGCTGTTTAAAAAAGGAAAAAATGAATTATCAAATTTTGTCCATAGATGGCAATGGTGTAGTGGTACTCGAAGCGAGTCCACATACTAACATATATACCACTTTAAAAAATTTGATTAAATGTGGAGATTGGGAGGCGGGGGGTGAGAATTGGTGAACGTTATATTTATATATATATATAAGTGATCACTTAATGTAATTAGCGCATACATCCATATATTTTCCATTAAATATAATAAAAAATAGCTTTGTCTCTATGAGATATCTGATATTTGTTTAATAACAAGGTATTCGGTTATAAATAATCTATTATGCACGGTATACCAGAGACAGTAGTCCAAACGGAGCCTGTGGTTAGGGGACATCAGTAGCAACCCATTGAGCGTAAATAGGGCTATCCGAAATTCAACGGATTAGAAGTGATTCGAACTTTAGTAATTCTCAACCAAGAACTTTTTATTGCCGGTAGAATAATTTACCGATTAAACAATGGCAACGTTATTGATTCCTTCAAATTTATTTTTGTTTGTTACATTTTTTGTGACATCATCAAGGAACTATGCTATGAAAACCATTAACAAAATTCTTAAAATACTAAACTGACACAATTCTTGTAACATTTTTTTAAGTATCACATCAAATCATACATAAATAAATATGAATCGAAATGAGGTAAAGTAAATGCTCTAAAATATATTTACATACAGTTTTAAAAATTAATCAGTTAATATAGTGTAAGTTATCTAAAAATAGATTTATAAAAACTTTGTTACATTAGAATTCTAAAAAAAATATATATTTATTGTATTCTAAGACAAGATAAAATATAATCACTATATGATATATTGTTTGTAATGGCTTTTGAATGCATGTAGCTTCAGACATCGTATCGCTATCTCGCGGGTGTTGGGGCAGAATGCTTCAAAGGCGAATTGCATTCACTTTGTGACTTCCGGTAGGTAAAGTGGGTGGGGGTGAGGAACGCAGAGTAATAATGTGTTGTTTTGCTGGCGAATGTGTGTGCTACCCAGATGACAGTTCGGCAAGCAAATATGTCATGTGAAACCCGAATACCAAATTATGTATGTCATGTGAAACACAAATACCAAATTAACAAATCATACTAATGAACGTGCTCCTATACAATGTTAAATAAATACTCGATTAAGAAAATCGTCGTATAACTGATATTTAGGCATTTTTTAATAATAAACTTAACTTACTCAAACTGTACTACACACACATTGAGTTTTACTTTATTAATTAATAGATTTTCTACACATGTATTCCCACCCATCATCAGATGTAAATAATAAGGGTAGAATAAATCTGTATTTAGCATTTAATTATGAGTGGGACTACATCTCTCGAAACTATAGTAGTGACAAAAGTATAACTCAACGTGTTTGTTGTAATAATAACTGCCATATCAATTAAAGATATTTAGGCTAGTTAAAAAAATATTTTATATAAATAAATTATTTTTTTACTTGGACGCGGGAACTTAGACCGTTTTTGTCAAATTACTTAAAATACTAAAAGATTAGTAAATTATTAGTACCGTTAGAGAATAAAAAAGTATCATTCTCAGCTCTGTCTCTTAAAATACAAAATATATTGAAATAAACATAGAAAACTTTGTGTATAAAATATTAAAAAGTGCTAAGGATTAGTGGACACACGCTGAAAAAATGCCAAAGTGACTTGAAGCATTTGAGATGTGGATTTACAGACTTGTACTAAAAATAATCTGGGTCAATGGAGTTACAAATGACAATGTGCTGTTTCGGACGCGAAAGAAAAAAAAACATCGTAACAATAAAAACCCAAAAATTACATATTTGTTGTCATATCATGACTCAAAAAAATATCAGATTCTGCATCTATCCCATTAACTAAAGGATGCTTTTTTTAGAGGTATATAAATTTAAAAAGAAATAAAACACATAAAAATCGTGGTAATGGCCATGGTATTGACTTTATTGGAAAGATAATTTTATGCCATTAGTGATGTAAATATGATTTCGCGCATATGGATGCCGCGGCTGGCTCGAATAAAGCGCAATCTGGAAGTCCAATTTTCGACCACTTTTTTGAGCAGCTGGAGACGTATAACGGTTTATCGGCGTAGGCTAGCGGCTGCATATATCTCCACAGAAAATAATCCAAAGGTGTTAAATCACATGATTTTGGAGTTGCATTCCCAGGTCCATTATGCGAAAGTACACGCTCATCAAATATTTCCTTTAATAAATTGATTGTGGCGCACGCTGTGTGGCATGTTGCGTCGTCTTGTTGAAACCACACATGAATGCCATTCAATTGGGAAACGAAAAATTCAGTAATCATGGATCTATCTCAATTTACTGTAACGTTCTGTCCGGCAATATTATTGAAAAAACAACAGCTTCTTTTCGGTACGCACTGTACGACATCTTTGCGGATGCGTATTACCAATTATAGTATACGGGGTGCAAAAACGATCCATGGTAATTCGAATTACTTGCTCGGTTGGACGATTATGTCGACCGTAAAATGTACGCAGCGCGCGGTAAGTTTCGCGAACTGAACCACGATTTTCGATATAAATTTGCACAACTTGTAAGCGATGTTTTGGCGTAAGTCTATTCATGGCTAAATGTCAAACAAAACTGAGCACAAATCAGCTGTCAGCTATCAAATTGACTGTCGCTGGAAAAAGTGTTGCCAATTCGAAGAACAAACCTCAAAAATTAAAATAAAACCTTTACAACAGCAGCATCCCGACACATGAATTAAAAATGGTTAAAATTAGAAAATATTCATTCGCTATGACGTAGATATACAAAGAGAAATGATTTCAATTTAAATTATTACAACGCGCGCCTCATTTCATTAACAAAAGTGAAAGTAACGTAATATCTGAAATTATTACATCTAAATTGTTATTGCCAATCATGAGGTATCGGAACGAGATTTCGTGACACTGTATTTGTTTACAGTTCGGAAGAAGCTCAGAGCATTCGGGACTGGGTGCTTATCATATCAATAGTAAATAATGTATTAAACGAAAATTCTCGTTTTGATAGCACATTCAAGGTTGAAATTACTAACAAAAGCCAAGTCGTGCAAGTTGGATGCCACATCTAGACTTGTTACTTATTATTCGGATGCTTAACTCCCCCGTCTAAACTAAAAGCCAAGCTAGAATGAACAAACGTCCTTTATGAAACCTGGTGAAACGCTATCGTATTGCTTCGCTCCAAGGCTTTAATGAAGAGTTTCAAAAACGATGAATGAATAATAATAAATACTAATTTAATGTATATATTTATAATTAATACATTAAATTAGTATTTAAAACATCACAGACCTATATTCTGAATAATTACAACTTCACAATAAGAATGTGTTCTCCTTAATATAAATATATACATATAAAATCAATTTTGTTGAAAACAATTGTTGTATTGTAAATATATACATATAAAATCAATTTTGTTGAAAGCAATTGTTGTATTGTATTGTTTTTGCGCTACCGGGATTCGAACCTGGATCTCTATTTCCAATCCGGGAAAGCACACTACCAATTGTGTTATAGCGCCAATATTTTTAATGAAAAATTTTCGAACCTATATGTTACACTTTTTCAAATTAATACATCTGTCGTTCCATTATTTTTTGACAGCCATCGACATTATTTTTACAGAATCACAAATACCTTTGAGTAAACCGACTGCAGACCCCAGAATTATCAATTCATTTTTATTAAATTTTGTTATGTTCTGAATAATTACAACTTCACAATAAGAATGTGTTCTCTTTAATAAGAATAATAATAATATTTGAAACAAATTAAATGAATCAATTACAAATATACTGAAAAAAATCTATTATCGAAAAATATTTTCGGTTACCACAGTGATATGGAATTTTTAAAATTGTATTATTTTAATTTTTTCTCAATATCGTGTTCTAAAATTGCAACTTCACCATAAAAATGTGTTTTTAAAAATATGTCTATAATAATAATTACGTTTTAATTCCGAGAAAAAACGATGTGCCGAGATTGTTTAGTCTAAACAAACTTTCAAGAGCGTCAACTTGCCGGGGCTCTCCTTTCATAATTAAATTATTAAACCGTCTTTCGTCTTTAATGTTAAGAGAGGTTTGTATAAATTACTACGTAAATGAACAATTAACGGAGTAAAAGGAAAGAATTTTACATAAATAACAGAGCGTTGGCCTTTCCCTCTCTCTCTCTCACTAAAATAACAAAAGAACATTAATATTCAATGATGTACGAATATTCATAAAAATTACACAAAAAGACTTGCTGACAATTTTATACAATGAACGTGAGAGTGTACGCATACTGGGTGGGAGATTAGATAAAAATAACATTTAAAAAAAAATCTAACATATCGTCGGATAAGAGTCAAAAACAGCTAACAGCTATTTCATCATTTTGAAATTGATCAAAATTAAGTTTTTTGTGTTGCGTTTCGTATTCGTGCGCTGGCTGTAGGCGCAGGCTGAAACCATGGCCCAGGGCGGCACAGCACAGAGGGCGCTAATGACAAACAGAGCACACACTGTGTCCACGCCGTACGTCAATATAATTACAGCAAAGTAGGTAATACTAAAATAGCATTTCCTCATTAACCGTGTACAGTATAAAGCCCCCCCCCCACCCCAGTTCTGTGTCATGCAGTGTTACTTAACGACCGACACTAAAAGTTTTATTGAATTTACCGACACATCAATATTTCACGCCATAAAAAAGTCATCATCCGCCAACCACCATCACGTCGGGCCACCGGAAGGTGCTATCGCCAGGTGTTATTAATTAATCTGGATTCAGCTTCGAGAGATAAACGTTTGTTATGGAAGACATGGGAATATATTTTCCCAAAATTTAACAATTTATTACGTATCAGGTTATCTCATAAGTGTTTGCAGTTTTATTTATATGTGTATGTATGCGCAAAATGCACTCCTTTTTTGAAATATATTGTTAGAGATTTTTCAAAATGGCAATCGTGCAAGACTATAATTTAAATTATTTACAATTTTTATTGTGTTAAAACATCTTTCTGCGGCAATGATTCAAATTCTTAATGAAATATCAACAATATTCGTGAATGTCGGTGAGAGAGTATAAAATTTGTCTATTTGATTATCCTAGGCAAGAAGTAAACAAACATCGCATGTTGAAGTGTCACATCGGAGAGACATCGCGACTAACCTCAAAATATAAAAAAGGAAACGTTTACCTCAATTTTACGTTATTTATTAAATATCCTTTCTTTCATTTTTCAGGTTGACATAACGCTTATTATAAAATAAAAACAAATACCACACTGGAAATGCATCACAGATATTATGCGAAAGTATAAATGACGTAGAAGTCGGGGGGGGGGTGCTCAGAAATATTCCACGACTATTTAAAATGTTCACATAGCGAAACACTAAACACCGCTCGGCTTAAATAATTTCACTTATGGTTTTTGCACTTGGTCGATTATACAAATTAATAAACAATATCAAAATTGTTGAAAAATATATATATACAGCGACATTCATTTTTTTTATTTCAGTGCCGATAAATCGGAATTTATTTTTATAACAACATTATTTTTATATGAATTAAATATATTAATTATAAAGATAATTACAACTTCACAATAAGAATGTGTTCTCCTAAATTATTTTTATAGCTTGCATCAATATAAAAATCCTTAGTACAAATATTATAATTCATTTCATTTACATGCAAACCTGTTGGCCATAGGCTCTTTTTGTTGGCTGTTGGCTCGATAGGTACCTGTTCTGAGGTAGGTAGCCAAAAGGTTCCATAATCTAGAATATAAGTTGGAAGTACGTACATTATTCCCTAATCATTTACTTATTTGCTCACCGTATCATATATCACTGGTTGTAATTAAAAATAATAAATACACATAAAAATCACATCAATATTCTTACTATTTTCAAACTAAGCTGAACACTTGTGCTATGAAAATAGTACTAACTTACCGGAGTGCTGAACGAGGCGCGAACTACCGACCACTAAATCACTAGGCCAGCGTCTTGACTACAACACCAACAAGCTAAACAAAGTAATTATAAGTTAATAATTATTATATTAACTTTTACTGTTAATAAGTTTTTTTTCTTTTACTGTTAACAAGAAGGACGAAGGATAATATCCTCTTTACCGACGACCGAGAGATCGCTTGTTATATATGTATTTTATTTTATTGTTTATATAACACATGCGTGTCCGGCATCTAGATTACAATTATGTAAAATATAAAGAAGGAAATATAACCGAAAAATTATCTACACAACTTCAGAAAGGTTACAGTACTCACCAACATTACTGAAATTTTATAGCGTAAAGTAAAAGATGTAAAAGAACTTTGTCTATTATAAAAAAATATATAAATTAATCTATTTTTATTATTCGCTATGAATATTTTTAAAATGTGCAAAATTTTTAGATAGGTACTCACCATTTTTTTAAATGTTGCTATTTCTACACAAAAGAGACATGTAAACAAATAAATAAAAATAATATTTGGATTGAATTGGTAATCTCGGTAATAAAAATCCAATCAACACCATCATTAGCACAACAGCTCTAGATATTTTCATTATATATTGTGATCGAACCCTGTATGTTGGACCTCCAATTCCGGATGTTTAAAATGGTTGCGTCTTCGTTGACTCCCATCAATCCAATGAAGTTTGTTTCGCCCGACGCTTCGTCATCCCACGGTTCGTCGGACGCTTTGGTAGTTCATCATCGCTCATCCTTGTTACACGTTCAAACATTGTTACCGAGTGGTGAAATTTTGATGAACTTCCCGACTTCTGGTTATTGGAACACGGAGGAGAGCTCAATATTATATATCGCACAGGATTGAGAGATCGCCGAAGTGACGCCAATAAAGTGATGTGATAAGGACACGAGACAGTTATTACAGTAATTTTAAAATATATAAACGGTGAATCTGCCGACGAGGTTCGTTATTGTTCACGATTCCTTCCAGGTTTCTGAATTCATAGAAGAAAAAAAACAATGGGTGTTTATTCTGTGTGCGTACTAAGCAGTAGTAAGTTTTAAACTTTAAAACAGCAGAATTTTTTTAAGAAATAATTTGATTGAATGTATGTAGTAATTTACTTTAAAATGTTTTTATTCATACAATTGTAGATTTTTCATATGCATTTGACTTTCTTTTAATTTTATTAGATATTAAATATAACGAGTAACGGTTATAATGACCAAGTTTAGCTGCTCCCTTCGTACTCGCTATAACCGAGTTCGACTGTATTATCGTCACGAACGGATGTGAAACGGATTATGCCGCATGCTCTAAACAGTCATTGAATACTCTTTCATGCAATGGTGAAAACGTTGGACCAAGCGCACCGCTTTAGGGGGGGGGGGAGGGGGACTATTTTAAAAAGAGATAAAATAATAAGTACGAATTTAATTGACAGTCCGCGTACAGCGACAACTCAAATGCTGTCGGCGGACATCGATGTCGATGAGCAATGAAAGTGGCGTCACCGGGCTTCGCGTGCCGCGCGCCACTAAACTGGTCGCTCGGCGGCGGGCGCAGGGAGCCGGCCGCGCAATTTGTGAAACACCTTAATTCGGCGGCAGCTAATATATCATTACCTATGTGTATTGTGTACCTGCGTATATTAGATAAAGTCGTCGGCGCGGGACAATCAAGTCGCACGACTCGCTCAACATTCGAGTGAAACGTTTACATTATTTTCTCAAATCGCACCGCAAATGGGCAAAAAGCACTTTATTGTTGGAAAATGGCGTATCGAGTTGCAAAAAAAAGGGGCCGCAAAACGTTTCAGTTATCATTCGCGAGAGACGAAGCAGTGCGTTAAAGAAATATTCTGACACACTTTTTATACAGAATATACACAATTTTTTTCCAACATAATTAAATAATTATACTGAATAGATATAATTCTTGTGCCAGGCTTTATGTTAAATAATGTATAATAATTGGATATTGAGAAGATAAACGCTGTACGATTTCCAATTAAAATAACAATACACAATTTTGTCAACAAACATTTTATTTTTATTATTCAATTTACATTTGTTTATATCTCAAATAAATAGTACAGCCAAATTCAATTATAACGAAATTCAAGGGACTGTCAAAAATATATCGTTATACTGAATTTTCGGTAGGTACACTGGATACGGGAAAAAACATAATATTTTATTTGGAATCGCGAAAAAAATTCGTAATTTCAGTATTAATATTAGCGGAATTTGACCTGCATTACTAATATAACATAATAAAAAGGTTTTAGAGCATTGTGAGTATGTACATTGTGTTCTGAAAATATCATATACGTGAGGTGTTTTTTTACAGGTTTGTTTTTCGAATTGATAACACTTTTTCCAGCAACAGGCAATTTGACAGCTGATAGCTGATTTGTGCTCAGTTTGGTTTGCTATTTCACGGTGAATAAACTTACGTCAGAACGACGCTTGCAAATTGTACAAATTTATTTCAAAAATCGTGGTTAAGTTCGCGAAACTTAGCGTGCGTTTTCGCACTACAACAAGTAGTTACACGCCAGACATAGCATGCAAGGTCAAGGTCTCCGTTGTAACTAGTAAACTTTACAAAGCCCAAAAAGTATTTTATTATTTAGTTAAAACACTGAGCAACTGAAGCTTATAACTTACACATATATATATATAATATTATTCTAAGTAGCCTACGTCTGTATCATGAATTTGAGTTTTAAATAAAAATCTAGATTATATCTGAGTTTTTAACATCATTTAAATTTATATAGCTATGGTGAAAATTTATGTTTTTAAGTTTTGAGATTCTGTTTACGTAATATTTTGGCACTTCTCAGTAAAAAGTCTGCCGACCCCTGAACAGGAAGACAATATCAAGAGGAAGATATATGTGTCCAGAAAAGAAACACGGCGAGATATATCTCAGAGATTTGGTTGAGATTAAAACCCAAAACCATAAAGACCTACAACGATTTATTCTGAAAAATTAAACTGCATTAAATAACAAATATTTATTCCGATTTAACTGCCCCTAGTAACTAGCAGTAGACAGAGAGAAACATACTGATGATAAATAGCGTACAATAATACCACGTGTCGCCATTTGTCAGCGTTTAGGAATTGTGCATACCCGCCGAGCACAGTAGGCAACGCTAGAGTCCACCATCCCAACATAAGGGGATCCACCAAGATCAACCATACTCTCTCGTAATGAACGCTTCACGAAATGCACGTTCACCATCTTGAAGCGTTCGAAATGAACGCTTCATTCGAAGTATGTCGGTACAGCTGGTGAGCTCACTTCCGATGCAGGTCGAAGTCGTTTCGCACTCCAATAGTACAATGAAGTGTGGTTAGGTCGTTATTTAAACCGTTATTGAACTATACTTCGATGAAGTGTCTGAAGTGCGAAGAGAAGAGCAAAGTGTGTAGTGTGATACTTCGCGAAGTACACACATCTATCAACAACATGAAGTGAGCGGGGAAGTTAATTGTGCGCATTGCTTAGTGAGAGCTTCGTTGCAGGCAACTGAGTTATTTGCTAGTGTGTGTGTGTGAATATGGTGGGAAGTATTGAACTGTTGAAGCGTCAGCACTATATAAAACGTGCGAACTGAGAAACGTGAGTATAAAGAACTAGTTTATTGAAGTACTTTGTACAGTGTGGACTCATCACTACTCTCCACAATTCCCAGGATACAGACTCCCACAGGGTCACAGCTTGGAAGCCGTCGATTTGATCTCTTTCATTTGTAATTTCTTACTGTAGCGTTCAATACGTTGCATAATTGTAACTACAGTACTAATAAACGCCAACCCACTGTAAGCACTAACTGCGCCTCGTTTCAGGAATGAAAGTAATTGCAGTACAGCCAAAAGTATCTGCCTGTAAGGCTTGTGGGAGTAGCTACGCAAGTAATGGAACAAATAAAACATCCATAAACTCGCAGTTTGCGTACTATGTAGACTACACACACGTCCGATACGTACGAGTGTGGGCAGTCGTGTGTCCAGTCGGTAAATCACTCTCGGATCGCTTGTTCTAGTTCTAGCTCAAAATTAATTATCATTTTCGCCGAACCACATGAAGAACGATATCGTGTATCGTATTGTTAACAAAGAATTTTTAATGAGAATTTTTCTTGAATATCGGTGGAGAAACGCGAAATAATTTTTTGTGTTACGATTACACAAAAAAATATGTCGCTTTTTAATACATACGATCGTTTAATATACGCAGCTAACAAAACGTACGTACCTTTAATTAAATTGTGTAAATATGAAATAAAATATAAACAAAGCCAAAAATAAGAGTGAGCATTTGCGCGGAACATTAAAGCGAGCACGCCCCGCCGGCGGCGACCGTTTGCTCCGAACGCTATCGGCAAAAACACAATTATCCGAAAACAGGAACACTTCGCGCGCCAAACAACGATGTGAAAAGCGACGCTACACTCTATCAGTAAATGAAACAAAAAATAGCAAACATTAGTTACCACTCTTACGGGAACTCGCTACCGGCTGTAATTTACAAGTTGCCCAGCATCCGGGGAGATACACGTAGATTACACGGAAGTTTCTCGTGTTCTCGAGAACTTCATCACGTATCCCACGCTCCTAATTGACCGCCGGTTAGTTCCCGGCAGGGTTGACCGCAAAAACTTCTCACCCCGACGCAACCGAAAAGGGACAGAAGGAGCGAGACTAGGACGGGAACGAAAATTAAGATCCGAACGCAAATGGGCGAGTTCGTTCGCGGAGGCGGGACCCGGGCGGCGGAGATAAAACCTTCTCTCGCCGAGTTCGGAGGGCCCGGGGACGAAGCGCCCGCCGAGTTTGGAAATTAAAGTAAAAGTTGGCGGTTAAATAAAAGATTGGCGAATGTTAACCTTTTCCTTTGTTCGGGCCGCGCAGTAAATCGGCCGTCACGGTCGCGCGCGGCCTCCGCGCCCCGGCCCGCGGCGCCCCGGCCCGCGGGGCCCCGGCGATAAAACTTTGCTCGGCACGATACACCAACTGAATCATTTCAGGCGACGACAACTTTTATTAGATAGTTCGTCTTTGACAAACTACAATACGTACAATGAAGTATTGTGGAGTGAACACGTCAAGATGATACGGCCATTGTCAGCAAGTTTTATAGAAACGATTGCGACTGATTGTGTCATCAAAGAATGAATCCATGAAGGGGAATAAATAGAGTATGGCTGGCTATAGGCTTCTAGTGTATAATCGCCGTCAAAGTTGATCGCTGGCTCTTAGAATAAGGATAAAATGTACCAAAAATGGTGAAGCTATCACTGGGGGGTAATTTCTAATATACATTGTAGTTTGAATATTTATGTGGCGGATCGAATCTTGCATACACAACTCAATTATAACATACTTTTAAAATCAGCAATGAAGAAGAAAATTGTATTTTTCGAAACCGGTAGATGTATTTAAACTCATTTTAGTGGTTAATAAAACAAAGATAATAAATAAAAATACTAATTATAATAAACTAATTATTACGATCACCTTAATCTATTAACGCTACAACAGGCTACGAGGCTCAATTACTGTAGCGAAACACGTCACAAAAACACCCAGGCTCGAGAAAATCACATAGATCTATTATGACGTCACCGTAGATCTAACCAGGAACTCTCGGTATGAGAAGCCAGCACCCTGACTACTCGTTACGAGGGTCGTTAAGAATCATATTATTTTTATTATCGAGGATAAGGCGTAAGCAATTATATAAAAATATTGTTAATGTTAATTAATAAAACAATTCGTAAAATAAGTGAAATGTTCACAGAGCGGAGCTGTAACAATATGGCTCCTGAGGATGTGTCACATGTCACTCACCGCTGAAACAGTGCGCAAAATCCAACACAGAATAATGATGTTGCGGGGGCGGGAGAGGGGAGGGGGTTGCCGAAACACCAGGTCAGCGGGGATCACGTACCGCTGGGAGGGAAGGAAGGAGACTTCTGGGAAGGCCAGACATCCGATAGTTTGCACCCCCGGCCCCGATCCCAGCCGCGGCTCGCGAGCAGCAAACTACAGCCTCCTCCCGGTCAGTCAGTAATGTAAGCGAAGAGATACGGATCAAATGTATGATTAGATTTAAAACATCTCTGTATGGTTTAATAATAGTGTATTAAAAGGTACTTAATTAAACCTATTAGGTAAATCGGAAAGCAATGCCTTTATTTGCTCCAAATGTATTATATTAATATGAAGAGCGTGTACAAGTAATATAACACGAACAGAAATAATAATAAAAATAAAAACTAAAAATAACTTTCGACAAAATAACCTGGAATAAAGTGTTATTAACATACTTTTAAAATTAGCAATATTAACTTTGTGGTTAAAATTCATATTTTTATTTATTATCTTTTTGTTTTATTAACTACTTAATTGAGTTTAAATACATCTACCGGTTTCGAAAAATACCATTTTCTTCTTCAGGATGTCATAACTAAACTAAAAACATATATTATTGTTTCTTTACCAGAATCTATTTTTAAAAAAATACAATTATTTAAAAATAAATTTAGTACCTAACTCAAATTGTTACTTAATACAAATTTACTCTCGAATAATTTTTAGGAAAATTTTTTAGAATAGGACTCGTAGTTATTAACATATTATTTAATAAACAAATATCAGATATCTCATAGAAACAAAGCTATTTTTTATTATTACTTAATGGAAAATGTATGGAAATATAGGGTAATTACAGGACT
Source organism: Eubasilissa splendida (assembly GCA_031772225.1). NCBI lineage: Eukaryota > Metazoa > Arthropoda > Insecta > Trichoptera > Phryganeidae > Eubasilissa > Eubasilissa splendida. Next base: position 22,557,481 of record CM062848.1, on the reverse strand, counting down.
TATGACCTGTCTTCGGCTGGCTTAAGTAATCACTTTATATATATATTGTGACGTCATAAATCCGGCTCGATCAGTGTATAGAATGAGGTGCGTGGTTCTGATGCGCAGAATTCACCACGTCGCCTGCCACTCACATTAGCTACCATTCTCAGGGAAAATAATAAAAATAATTTCAAGATTTATAACATTATAATTAACTAGTTTTTCACAGATATAAAAACATATGAATTTACAAGGTGGAATATAGTAAAAAATTATGTCACTTGACACCTATAAAGATTGACTGCCAAATCTTTCTAGAACAAAATAAATAGAGGTTTTATCAACAAGTCAATATCAAAATTTGTAAGTTATCCTTTGAAATTAATAGTGAAATACAACACTATGATCCACTAGACCTTCACCTCAGAAATTACACAACAATAATTCAAACACCTGATGAGTTTGTCAGATAAAATATAGCAAAATTTATGTCACATAAACGTGATCACAAACAAAGATTGATTGATTAATCTTTCTTTAGCAAAATAATGGACTTTAATCAAATCGTCTTTAACAAAACTAGTAAGTTGACATTTGAAATTAAATGGTGAGAATAAACATTACGTTATTTTAGATATTAAAAAATATTTAAAATCTTCGTTCTTCTTGAGCAATCCACCGTCTTCGTTCAGTCTTGAGGTTCCGAGGCACCCGTAAATACTTGCGTCTCCTTACTTGTCAAAACGTCAGGAAGGCTAGGTCGTCGGCTTCCTTTTAGTCATTCTGGAATCATTTTTGTTGCAAATAAATGAGATAGAAAATAAAAGAAGCAGAGGAGACCAAATCGTATCCCCTCTCTGCTTTGTTCGTGAGTAATTCTTCACGAAGAAATGGTATTGTCATCTACCCAACACCTCTATGCCGTCATGTCAGTAAGGGATGCTTCACATCCTGCAAACATACAAGTGAAATAGCAAACAAAGAATCTCACTAATGTCACAGTGTGCAGGTTAACCCAGATGCCCAATATTATTTAATTATTCTCACCCTTCCTTAATTCAATGCGAAATCACATCTTCGTGATTTTAGTATCCGGACAACTTCCTCGTGCTCGCAAGCTGTCAAAAGAAAAGAATACCACAGAGAAATTTCTTTCTTACGCGGGGCAGTGTTGCCATTTGTTAAATGTCAACTCCCAGCACATCTCGTGTGCAGTAGGTACCAAATATAACGTAGAATATATATAACGTTCACCAATTCTCACCCCTCAATCTCCACATTTTATAAAAATTTTGAAAGTTGTATATATGTTAGTATGTAGACTTGCTTCGAGTACTACTACACCATCGCCATCTATGGACCAAATTTGATCATTAATTTTTCCTTTTTTAAACGCATATATGTCAGCACTATGAAAATCAGATTTTTTTAAATTATTTATTAGTTTTTTTATCAGGATATGATGTACGAATATACGGTCATAATAATACTAGCTGTATAAAATAATATACATATGTCATCTTCCTATATTATTGTAACAGATAATTAATTAAGTATATTAATATAAATTCATTTATATGAGGAGAAAAATATTTAAATCAAAACATAAACACTCTTATAACGAATGGAAAATCAACATACGTAATGAAATGTGTTTCATTCCCTTTGCTCTTGCGTTTTATAGTTTGCGAACGAAAGATGTATGATTGGCAAGGTGTATTATAGGTTCAAAATAGAGTATCGTTAATAAATAGGTACAATTTTACGACAACATCACAATGATATTTCAGGCTAATTCTATTAAAACAAGGTAAAATTAAACAATTCTTGTTGTTTTTGTTTTATTGGTTCAACTGCACCATATTAAAAGCCCGTAGTTTATAACATCACATCTAAAGAATAAATTTATTTTCTAAAGACAATTTTTAATGAGATACCCCAAAGGTAAAAAAGGAAGGTAACTAATTAAACTTCAATTAATAAAGCTGATAAAAATTAGGTACAAAGAATGGGTCAAAGCTCAAAATGAAATCTATTTGGGCATTATTAGTTTTCACCTTGTAAAAGTTTCAAACTCATTTTGTTCCATAGCTCATTAATCGCGCTCACTCAACAATGTTGATTGGCCAAGTTTTTTAATCAACTCCAAATCTGTGGAAAAGGAGAAGTAACAAACTCAAAGATAACGATCGTTATGTGGACCCCAGACACGCGGAACCAGCGAGAAAAAGCTATCGAACAGGGGGGCGGACTTTCGAAAATATCGTTTCAAATTGAGGGCATTCAAAACTGACTCATTCATTCAGAGCTGTGGGGAATCCGGTCGTGTTGACGTGCACATTCCCCGGCGCATATTGGCCGCTTATCGAAACTAAGTTTAAAAGCTTAAAATCTAATTGAAAACGTGACCTGGGGGGAGTTCTTCAGCGCAGACAGCGGGTTTCGGGAGTGGTTCCATACAAAAGTTGTGTAATATAAAGCTTTCAGCTGGACCGGCGTCTGCAGCTTCCGGGCCCAGGAAGTCGGATAATGGACTTTATAAGAGATCGAAAGACCGTTATACTGTACGTACAAATGTGTTATATTAGTCAATCTCGATACATACATTGGTTTTACGATCCAATTTCATACTGCACTAAATACTTGAAATCAAATAAATCTTTATTGTCCGAATATTCTAGGGGAAATCAAGGCGTGTAATTTTGAAAAAAATCTGTAGGATTCTAACATAACATGCATAACATCTGACTTTGCCATCGGAGAGACTAAAAAAGACGATTGTTACAAAAAAAAAAACATTTGAAATTTGCCTTAGTAATGTCATAAATTCTTTGGACAACTCAAAGGGACATCTGTGGACAATGTACGAGTAGATATATGAAATTGACATCGATTTTATAATATTAAAAACATATACATGTTCACATACAGATATCTAAACTGTAGGGTCAAATAGCATATATTTATAACGTAGAAAAAGTAATTTTTGATTCCATGCTACTCGACACGGAGATTAACGATTAGAATGATTAATTAAGTTTTCCTTTTTCATGAGGAATGTAAATAGATAAAAATACTATATAAACATATCATATCGTCAATCATCTTTAAAAGCTATGAAAAAGGGTATATAAATAATTATTTATTTACATGAAAGATAAATATCATAAAGCGTTCACTAATTTATCATGTGAAATATAAATAAGTGATTGTTTTTAAATACAATTTAAGTGCTTTTGTTAGTTAACCAACTAAACAGAGTAATGTGGCATGATAATTATGTTATTATTATTTTTAATATATTTCATACTAATCTTTTGATGCTTTGTCAAATTGACAAATAATTAAAATTCTTAATACGCTAAATGTTACTTTTAAACCACGACGAAAACAAAATAAATATTTGCATTACAGCGTAGATATAGTTACAGTGTAGATTTTAAAAATTATTTTATGTTTATTGAACATGATTATGTACTTAATTAATTAATTTTAATATAATACATTTGTTGTAGTGTGTTAAACTGGAATCTCTTGCTTGAAGCTTGATCAGATGTCATTGATGGCAAACAAAATTATGAAAATCACATGTCAAATATATTAATAAATTATTATATATTAATTAACGAGGGTGTTATCGGTCTCCAATAAGAAAGATTGTCATTGCTCCGAGCGTGAAGACCCTGGTTAAAAATTGGATTTTCTTTCAACTCAATTCTGATTATCGAAGGCCGCTGTTTAACTTTCCCCTTTTATTGGGTTACGGCTCAGGGAATAAATGAAGAAGTTGTTGACACAATCCACCCGCAGCATCCCTCCGAGGTGGCAACTTTACAACCTCCGAGTTGAAGATTACGTAAGAAAACCAATTAAAAGTTGGCTTCTCTATCGGTTGATTGTTGAATGCAAGGAGAGCGGTACGAATCGGTAGTCGCGACACACCTCACCGTCTATTGATATAATAAATATCGATATCGGTGAAGCGGAAACTGCCCCGGAAGCAATTAAAACCGTATCCGGTCGATGCTAAATGTAAATTTAAATTCATAAATGTATCTTGCGAAATATTGTTTTCGCGGAATTGTAAAATTAAATATTTAATAGAAATTAACGGTACACTTTACCCTTCACAGATTGAATATATAAGAGTAGGTACGTTTTAATAAAAGAGCACTGATTACACACATAAAAATACTGATAAAATAGTAAACTACATAAAATATAATTATTATTTTAAAAACATACAATAAACTCTTTAAATGACTGCATCATTACAATTTTTTGTGTCTCAACTCAGTTGTGGCGAATAGATTGCTTCCTTTACATTTTGTATTTATTTTTAAATTTGATTGTGACATACTAACATTATGTAAGTTTTTTATTGTGCATAGCACTTCTGATTAAATTATCTGTTATTTTATAAATTATGTTAATGCCTGAATAGGGCGTGTATAACAATAATAATAATAATAATATGTGAAAAAAAATTATGAAAAGGTATTAAATGCATTTTATACAATTTATGTAATTATTTTTTTATATATAATTTAGTTAATTAAACAAATGAACACATTTATTGAATATATCTATGTTAAACAGTATAAACATATGTTTTTGAGATATTATATATTTGGGGGTTAGCACGGTGGTTAAATGAAAGGCATGAATGAAGATGCATAGGTGTACGTGTATTATGAACTGAAATGAAGTGAGTTGGCGGTCTTGCTCGGCACGCGTGGGCCGGCAAGACCGCCGTTGCGAAACGATGAAACTGGAGAGACTGCTTGGCGGTGAATGATTGAGCCAGACTTGTAGCAGCAACCGGTAGCGCTGTCGCTAGCGTCGATGCCGACTGAGATGGCGGTGAATATGAATTCTGATCGCTACATATATATAATTATTATCTTTTAAAAACGAAACAAATGTGAATAATTCTCGCTCTCCTTAAAAATATATACAATCTGCACATATTACAAAATAACGAATTGTATAAATTGCCGGCATGTGATAAATTATTTTTTACAGTCTAATTCGGGCTGTCGGTGTTTGTATAGAAATTTCAAATCTAGTACAATACAATAAACTGAAATTGATATGAAATACTAATGGATCTAATAATAAATATTTCATTAACTTTGTTTTTAACCACTATGTTGAAAGAAACGGTATTTTTCGAAACCGTTGAATATAATAAACTCATTGGTTAAAAACATAGTTAAAAAATTAATTATCATTAAAAATGAATAACTACAAAGTGTTTTTGTTAAATAATTTTAATATATGGTAAATATGAATTAAATATATTAATTAGAAAGATATACATATAAAATCAATTTTATCGAAAAATACTGCTGTTGCGCCATCGGGATTTGAACCTGGATCTCTTTCCTAACCGGGGAAAGTGCATTATCCAACTATGCTACAGCGACAAATTTTCAAACCTATATGTTACCTTTTTGATATTAATACATGTAATCGTTCCATTATTTGAAAGACCCATCTACCTTATTTTTACAGAATCTCAAATACCTTCTAACGCCAGAATTATCGATTCATTTTTATAAAATTTTGAACACATAATTTATTATTAGGAGAACACATTCTTATTGTGAAGTTGTAATTATTCAGAACATCGATAAAATTGATTTTATATGTATATCTTTCTAATTAATATATTTAATTCATATTTAAAATATCACAGACCTATGTATAAATATCGTTCCTTCACCCGTTATTCCCTCGTTATTAAAATTTATTTTTCCACGTAAACACATGAAAATATCATAAACGATCTCGTATTTTATGACAGACAGCTGTTAAATGATGTTATGTAATTGTTGAAGCAAAAAAAAAATCATATTAAATAATAAATAAAAAATTGCATCTATTTCCAAATTTGTCCGGTTTGCTACGAATGACCCATATAGCTAACTATCTGTGCACACCCGATAATTTAATATTGTTTTATGGATACGGTTCACACATTCGTAACTATACCCAAATCACTTTTTTTTTTTTGCTTAAGTAATAATAATGTTAAAAAATAAATATATATATATATAAATATAGTTTTCACAATCCAGTGAACCATTACGATTAGTGTAATATAATATATATATTTATATAAAATTTAGCATGTATAGCAAAAATCTATTATATATTATAAAATACAGTGTCAATTTTTGCCTATTAAGAGTCTTACCCAGCTTCAGTTTTAAACCATTTTAACGAGCTAGATATTGTTGAAACCTTTGTGTTACCGACTTAGGTGTACTCGGTTTCTATAGTCCAGTCTGCTTCGAAGCCGCAGGTAAAATTCAATACAAACTAGTTTATACAACAGTCTATTTTGTTATATAACTATCTATTTTCAATTAAATACCAAATATAACAGCGTTTGAATTTCCAAACATGTACATTATAAATATCAATATGCAACGTTTCAACCATTATGTTTGCTATTCCATCTATATCCATCCACTGCGGGCATACGGCGTTATGAGTAGCGAGTCAAGGTCCAGGCCGGCCACCCCGACAATCGCGCGCAAGTCAACTGCGCGCCGACAATCGCGCGCGGTACAACTCCGACAATAGCGCGCAATACAAAAATAAATTATTTATTCCCATGTATTTTATTTTAAAACATATTTTATGTGTAAAATATACCCATTCCATGAAACAAATCAGAAAAGAAAGCCATTTTTTTAAAATCAATTTTTTCAGTTTCATTATGGAATATTATTAGATTTCCATCGTTTTACCTCTTTTTCAGTTTTTCGATCCCATTTTCCAAAAAAAAACTTTGTGGTTTTGAATTAAAATATGCAAGAAAATATATTTTCTCTTCCTCTACATTATTAAATTTTTTGTTCTCAATGAGTGTTTCACAAACCTTAAAAGTTGATAATCTATAACTGTAATGCTTTGTGAATATAACGGACATAAAAAAACATCTTATTTCATCTCTTTAATATTTGAATTTGTCATTTTTGCAAAATCAATTGACATATAAAAAATTAACTTCCTTTCTATTGATCAAATTCGGTATTTATCCACCAGTTTTTTCTATAATGTGTTCCATTATTGACGATTAAGTTGTCTTACGTGCAATTGGCGATGTCAGTATAACAGAAGTAGCGATGTGTACCTACGAGCAGTAGTTTTAGTATCTGTAGTCAGATCATTTTCACGGGACTGTTTCTGTTGCATTTCACAAGAATGTTTACGTGGTAATAAAACATGGGGTGCTTGCCGCTAAAGATATTTCACTTAAAACTATTCTATACATTGTGACATTTAAAAATTGCGCGGCGAACCGAGCGCTACATTACCGATCCGAGTGGCGGTGGGCGGAAAGAAAGGGGGCACTTGGACTCGAGCCGGCGAGGCGGGTCTTGAAAAAGGATTTCTGAGATGCGGTGAGAGAGGTATCCGCATCATGGACCTATTTCCTGGTTGGAGGCAGGAGGAGAATCTCAACTGGTAGATGTGCGAACCGGCATGGAAGAAATGGATCATGTAACAATCTGGAAGTCTCTCGATGGCGAGAGATAATTTTGGCACGGCTGCCACATCATTCATTCAACATTAAAGTAACCTGTCAACCTTGTAATAACTATAAGAACAATGACAAGTGAAGAAGATAGAAAGACCCAAATTGTGCAAAAAAAAATTTTTTTTATGACCATTCCCATTCATCCGAGACAGACATACTGACACCATTACACTAGAGACACACACAGACTGAGCCTAACCAGTGGCGTAATGCGCCGACGTTCGATCCACCGGGGCCAGCGCACTATGTAACAACATATATTGTGATTATTACCGTTGAAACTTAATCTAATTAAGTTACTTAACAAAATTGTGTAAATAAATTTTACGACAGTTTTAACCGTTTACATCGTCCGTCCTCGACTTCCGCAGCCACCGGAAAGCAGATGGTAATAATTATTACAAACTGGGTGTACGAGTCGGATAGTTGCGAGGATAGGTGGGTGGAGTGGTTAACTAGTGCGCGAGTCTGACGTCGAGGAGTGTTGAGGCTGTTCCGGAGGGAAAATTGCATTTCTTATCGAATGCACTAATGGCGGCGTCAACCGGGTCTCGGGGCTTTCCGCTAATTTGTATATTCGAAATTAAGGAACACTACTCTAGCAAGGCGATACTTTAACAGAAATAATATTACACTATAACATAATAAATACACATAACATTTTCTGTTGCGGAAATTCTTTACTAACGTGCATTATATCACCCCTGAACAGAATGTTTTTCTGTTTTGAAAATTTAATAATTAAATGTTTAATACAAATTAAATTAATTAACTAGAAAGATATACAGAAAAAAATCTATCTATCGAAAAAATATTTAGTTGCTACCGGGATTCGAACCTGGACCTCTTCCTATCCAGGGAAGCGCGTTCTCCACTTTAGCTATAGCAAACGAATACATTTTCGACAAATTTTGAACTTATATTATGTAATATTTCATACATCTACTATTTCAATTTTAAAATTTTATATTATAGTGTATCTCAAATTGAGTAAAACTCGACAGGAGACACCAGAATTAAATTAATTATTTTATTAAATTTGGAAACATTAATACAATTTATATATTAAGGAGAGGTTCAGGTTCGAATCCCGGTAGCAGAATAAATATTTTTTTGATAGATATATTATTTCAGTGTATCTTTCTAGTTGATTAATTTAATTTGTATTAAATACCACGGAATTATGTTCTGAAAATGCAACTTCACCACAAAAATGTGTTATCCTAAATTAAATATTCATAAATTTTGTTCAATAAATAAAATAAATATAAAAATCTCCCTAGCGGAGAAACGAACCCCAGTCTCTCTACTAACCATTACGCTTTCGAAAAGTTAAAGAAAATAACAGTTTAAATATACCTTAAGCTCTTTATTAACACTAGCTTCTTACTAAGTTCAACATGGGTAACTATTTTTCATAAATTATTTTAACTTACTTTTAAAATATGATATTAGGATACCTATATCAAGAATACAAAAAAAAAACACAATAATCAGTAAGACATTTTGTCACCGCAGTCTATTAGAGCAACACTATATGGTAGAGTACTCGCGCGCGCGAAATCTATTTCATTTCAAAAATGAGTGCTTGGTATCGATCCCGAACCGATAAAGGTGATAATAAACACAAACTAAAAGTGACTAAATTTTCTAACGTAGTTTTTTTGACAAATATTACCGGTATACCGATGTATGTTAAAACAACTTCAAATATAACATATCCCTGAAACTTTTAAACATAACCTCGTTCTTTCAGTAATGTTGAAAGTTTTAGTTTATCAACCTATCGTAGTGTTACTCCCCATTACCAAAGTTGCGCTCGAATGTGTCGCCTGTACAATTAGTACTGTCCGAGTGATCGCATAGACATTTTCAACGGTAGCCCGGCCAAATTGAATCGGGAGACTTCGGGGCTATTCCTAGCACATATTGTTTCAAAGCGTCAACGGTTATTAGATGTTTTGTTATTACTATTTGTAATTTTACAAATATTATTCTGTAGCTTAATTTAGCGGTAAATTATTATTTTATATTATCAATGTATAAGAAAAAAATGTAATAAAAAATATTGGTACTATTACGACTAAGTAGCAAACAAAGCACAATAAAATATCAACGTCATCAGCCCTAATGATAGACCATCAAATATAATTGGAAACGTGGACTGTACCAATTATAATATTGACCGGATGACGTAACTCGAATTGGATTTATGAAGGAAAATAATGGCAGATGGATCTGGCCTACATTGCTCTAAATTCCTGGCTTGGACGTCGTTTTCACCTCCACGTTTGTCGTGAAGAACCGAGAGATTATTGCATTTCCGAAGCTGTTAAGAACACCGCTTCTTCGTGGTCCTAGCGTCACGCACGGCAAAAACGGTAGAAAAAAAAACAGAGATCTTGACAGTTCGATGTCAAAAGGTAATCCGTCGGCGAAATCCTTAAGTCATTAATTGGCCAGAACGGGACAGGTATATTAAGGTATATATTGGAAGGACAAAATGCGCAGGGAGTAGGTACCCGTCTTGCGTCAACATCGCGCGTCGGCCAAAGACACGGTAGAATAACCCAATAATATTGTCTCTTTCGTCGAACAACTTACACACAAATTAACTTTAAATTAAATTAAATTACTTTATTTTCATAGTTTATAAAAAAATAATAGGTAACAGCACTGTTAGCTATAACTCACAAAATTCTGATAACAACAGGTTATATGAAATAAATAAATACACATAAAAATAATAGACCAATGAATAGAAAATGAAAAATTTGTAATATATATTTTTAATTACCAACCAAAACGCGAAGTTCTATTTAAAAGATACAATTCTAATTTTAAATCAATATTATTTCTTTTTCAGTTTACTGAAAAAGTTAACTGATTAATAGATGACCATTTTTTTGTCAGATCTGTATATACATACCTATACATATATCGATGTAAGTTAAAAAAAAAAAAGTGTTAAAAATTGTTATTGATGACAGATAATACATATATGACATATCCCACATTTTTACATACACGAAGTTGGTGTAGCCCCAGCACAACGACAGAAAAAATATTTATTGTTAGTTTTAGCAAAGCCTTACACCTTTTACAAATACGAGGGCTGTCTGAAAAGTTTCCGACCCAACAAAGAAACGAGACATTTTTCTTCAAATTTATTTTTCTAAATAGTCTACTTGAAAGTCTATATACTTCTCTCAGCAATGCTCCCATCCCTTTAACCCGTCGAAATAGTACTTGGAGTCTTTCTCTGCAAAATAGTTATTTACGAAAGTGATGACCTCCTCATCTGACGAAAATCTATGTCCTCCGAGCGCAACTTTTAGCTTAGGCAACAAAAAAAGTCGCATGGGGCTAGATCTGGTGAGTAAGGAGGGTGGTCAAGCAGTTCAAACCGTAATTTGTAGATTTTCGCCTGGGCAACCGCTGAGGTGTGAGACGGCGCATTGTGTTGGTGAAAGATACTTTTTTTTTTCTGCAAATGTGGCTGTTTTTCCGCAATTTCTGCCTTCAGCCTGTCAAGTAATAGTATGCATAGTATGCTCCTGTCAATGGTTTTTCCCTTTTCAAGATAATCGATTAATACAACTTAATGACTATCCCAGAAAACAGTCGCCATCACTTTCCCAGTCGAAGGAACAGTCTTTGTCTTTTTTGGAGCCAATTCTCCTTTCACAGTCCACTGTTTTGCCTGTGTTTTTGTTTCTGGAGTATAATGGTGAATCCAAGATTCATCTACATTAATTAATTAGCGCTAAAACTCTTGATTTATTGCGCCTAAACTGCGCCAACAGAGCGTTGAAAATGTTTATTCGAACACGTTTTTGGCCCGGAGTGAGCAAACGCGGCACCCAACGTGCGGCCAGCTTTCTCATGCCTAAATCTTGATTTAATATGTGACAAACACGTTTTTTGGGCATGTTCATAGCCTCTACTATCTCTCTAATCTTAATTCGACAGTCGTCCAGCACCATTTAGTGAACGTGAGCGATGTTATCGTCAATGGTTGCAGTTTTTGGCCGTCCCGAACGTTCATCGTCACCCAAACTGGTACGGCCACGTTTAAATTTAGCTGCCCAAACTTTCACCGTGATAAATGATGGTGCAGAGTTCCCGTACACAGCGTCCAACTCGTCTTTAATTTGTGTTAGCGTATTGCCTTTCAATACTCGATTTTTTCAATTTCCATAAAACACTCATATCGACTCACTCAAACGATTGTTAAACAACTGCACGTCCAAAGTGGCTGAAGTGAAGTGAAGTGGTGAGTACTTATCAAAGCATGTTCCCCAACTTTTGTTGACGAGTGCTGCCATCTTCATATTGAGGTCGGAAATTTTTCAGACAACCCTCGTACATCATACAAACAAAAACACCACATATAATAAAGCAGCTACTCTCCTATACCTTTAAATATTTCTGCCATACACAAAAAATGTTTGTTCGATTAAGACAAATTAATGATAAAATAATAATATAATAAACAAATAATAGATATCTCATAGAGACAAAGCTATATTTATTATCTTTAATGGAAATATATGGAAGTATGTGTAATTATAAGGCTTACGACCTATCTTCAGCTGGCTTAAGTGATCACTATACAAATATAACGTTTACCATTCTCACCCATTAATCAATCTCCATATCTATCAAATTTTTGAATGTTGTATATATGATAATATATAGAAACACTTTGAACACTATCGCCATCGTCGTAAGCCCTGTAATTACACATACTTCCATATATTTCCATTAAAGATAATAAAAATAGTTTCGTCTCTAAGAGATATCTATTATTTGTTTAATAACAGTGCCTTTGTAGGTGGAAATCCAGTAATTGTGTACTCTTGAGCATATTCAAATATTGCTAAAAATATAATACTTCTGTCTCTGAGAACACAGTTATCTTGTAATATAGGAAATATAATAAATGAAGTAACTTCTTTAAAATCCCGGAAGCAACATAAATATTTTTCGATGAAATTGATTTTATATGTATATCTTTCTAATTAATACATTTAATTTTTATTAAAAATATCACAGACCTGAATAATTACAACTTCACAATAAGAATGTGTTCGCCTTAATAAATCGTATGAAACTTTTTACTCTCATAACCGGGGTACCGTTCTTTTCTCATTACTATAATGAGAAAATGTATTTCGGTAATACCGATGAGAAATGGCGGGAATTTTGAAAATTCATTCTGTTAGAATTCTTCATTAAATGTCATGATAGCACGTTTATCGAGTACTATTATACTGAGATGCAATGCGTAATGACATGCACATAATGTAGACTAAACCAATATCTGAAGGTATTATTCTTATTTGCAGTGCCGATAAATCGGCGTCTATTTTTAAAACATTCCTTTATAACTTGCATCAATATAAAAATTCTTAAAGTAACCAATACACCAGAAAGTACATATATTAATACTACATTCCATTTATATGTAAGCATGTTGGCCGCTTTCTACCTCGCTAGGTACATATAAAGTACCTGTTCTGAGGTAAGTAGCCGTAAGGTTCTATAAGCTAGAATATAAGTTGGAAGTAAGGTAACAAATTAAATTAAATGGTAAAACACAGTAAAATCAAAAAGGAGACAAGTAGAGAATAAGTAAAATGAACAAAGTTATACAAATTTTGATACAGACTAAAGACATGTAAGAAGTAAAAGAAAAGAAACAAGCAGAGAGCAAACAAAACATAATAAGTACGAGGTACAATGTAAGGACAAAAAAGAATTACATAAAATGAGAAAGCAGCTTTGATCATTAAGAAACTCTTCCAGCTGACTTCTTCCAATTATACTCGAAGATGTACTGATTGCAGCATCCGTTAATTACGACCTTACAAGATACAGTAAACAGTATCTCTATCAATTACTCCAGATACAGGATGTGAAGGGCAGAAAAGGATAAGGGTTACCAACGATGCCAAAATAAACATCACGTAATATAAATACCCAAATTACCAGAATAAATTTGAGTTTACATATAGGTATATTATATTCCATATTGTAATTTTAATTCATTTTTACACAATAAAGACTTTAAGACCTTTGTGTGATAGTACTCATTTATTTAATATATGTTATATCATAATCCGTTAGTATATTATATGATATATCTTATACATACTAGAGGGAATTACTACCCGTACAATGCCGAATTTGTTTGTAAAAAATAATAATATAGTACAAGTATAATGAATTAAGAAGAACACATTTTTTGTTGTGAAGTTGCATTTTCAGAACATGGACCTGTGGAATTTTAATACAAATTAAAACGAAACAATTAGAAAGATTAGATAAGAAAATCTATCTAATGGCTATTTCCTCGGATAGGGAAAAATAGCAATCCAAAACATTTTCGACAAATTTTTTACTTATATTCTGTAATATTTAGATGTATCAATTGAAAATATTACAGAATATATGTTCAAAAATTTGTCAAAAATGTATTCGATTGCTATGGCGATAGTGGGCAGTGGATAGTGGATAGTGGATAGTCCGCGCGAGGTCCAGGTTGGAATTCCGGTAGCAATTAAATATTTTATTCAATAGATTGATTTTTTCTGTATATTTTTCTAGTTGATCTATTATAATTTTTTTTATAACATGAATTAAGTAACATTATTAAAATTACATGTTTTTTTTTCACTTACCTCTCCAAAAAAGAGACTAGTTCTTGTGCTTGGAGAGGGAGTTACACTATAATAATTTTATATAATATTTTATATATTTTATTTATTGTCTATAAATACTATTTAAATATAAAGTACCGGTAGATACTTCCATTATTTTAGATACCAAAGTACTGACATATCGGATACTGTACATTTTGCATAATATTAAATTTCTAATATCAATTTTTCAAGAAACTTAAAAGGCTTTCATCAATTATCAAATTTCATAATTTTTGGAGTAATTGGATGTACGCACGAACGATGAAGATATCACGGAGGTCACGTGACAGAGGGGATTCGTGCTGGTTCCGGGAAAAGCGGAAGACGGTCCGGTAGATCGGCGGCGGCTAGACGGCACACCCGGTCAGGCTGCGGGGGCTCGAGAAGGGAAGAGGGCGCGGTACAAGCGTGGTGATCGCATGTCAGAAACTTTTAACGCACGAAGGACAAACGCTTCAACAACGTGAAAATGGATCGGGATCTAAAAATTAAAAGCTTTATTTAAAACTAATTTGCAGGAACTGTATGTAACATAATATATTTGGGAAATAAAAATTAAACTTACTTTCGATCAATCGGTGGTAATGTTGCTGAGGCGATAGACTTTCACAAACCAATATAGATATGCCACAGATAGAATGGAATGATGACATATCCTGCAGGCAGCCAAAAGGGGGTTGTACTACTGATAATTTACACAATTCGTTTGAAAATTGTATTTATATCTTACCGTAAACTGTATTTCGTTAAGAATATGGTAAAAAGGAGTAAAATGAATATAGTTATTTAATTTTTTCAGGTGACAAAATTATGAAATGATTTTTCAGTTTGGTCTAATCTGTTTTATAGACGAACAATAATTGATGTGGTTGGTTGTCCTTACTGCACTCGCTATCACAAACGTGTAATTAATTTATTCGTTATTAGTTGTAATTCTAACCGTTGCGCACTGCCCGAGACACAGAAGGGTGGGATGCTTCCACCGTAACCACCGATGAAGGGATAGGGGGAGAGGGTTGTTTACCTAGTCTCCGTAGCTCCGCTGCAAGGCGCCCGCTCGAGACGTTTCCACGTAACCGTAGCCTTACTAATTAGCAGGCCTCGCGGCTCAACTCACCCCGGATAACTACATCGGACATTAAAACTAATATTTTTTTCAACTAATTAATCGTCATTCCGTTTGCTTGGGATGAGTCAGAACAGCGACATAATAATTAATCATGATAAATAAAAGGCTTAAATAAGTGTCACAAGAATAACATGGGCGACTCTCTCATTAAAACTGAGCCTAGCACGTTAATACTTTTACATCCTGTTAAACTACAATCATACTTGAATATAAACTAAATATGGAATCCTTCTGTTAAAATCAAATGCCACATTTAGTAAACCTGTGCAACCTTTATCCGCATGAAAAATATGTTCCAACCTAAGATTACAATTGCGAAGTTATCGATCGGATTAATAAAAAAAAAGTATTTAAAACGATAAAAATCCGAAAACTTCAATATATACTATAACGTCAATAAAAGTACAAAATCTTGCACCTCATAATGCAGGGTAATATTGCTGGAACTCGGAATCCTGGTAAAAGGAGAACATCTTGGCTGAAGAAGCTGATGAAATACTGTAAAGCTGCACCGGGCCGCAGTAAACAAAGTGTTGATAGCCAAGTTCCGTTGAACGGATAGGGCACAATAAGAACTACAATCATCATCATCATTATCACGCTTAGCCGTTTTATATTCATCGCTGGATAAAGGCCTCCCCAAGTGTCTACCACTTTTTTCTGTCCGTTGTTATTCGCTGCCACGATGACAGCATAATTTGATCATTTCGCCAGTCCATCGGGTTTTAGGGCGATCTGTCGACTGCACTGTCCGTCCTCCAAGCGATGCGGGTTGCCCATTACCATTTCATTTTCACAACGTATTCAATTATATCAACTACTCTTGTCTATTCTCTTATCCACCCGTTTCTTTCCCTGTCTCTTCGTATGATGTCCAACACCTTATCTTTCCGTGCCTAAAAATGCACGCAAAAGCGTTAGTTTTTGGATCTCTACTTTATTGAGTCCATAATTCACAGCCAAACGTGAACACGGCATTAATGAAACACGTTTCTATTTAGTTTATACGTAACTAATATTTTAACCACAAAGTAATATGAATTTGAACCATAAAGTAAAATGAATTTTAACCACAAAATAATATGAATTTTAACCATAAAGTAATATGAATTCAAACCACAAAGTAATATGAATTTTAAACACAAAGTAATATGAATTTTAACCACAAAGTTAATATTGCTAATTTTAAAAGTAACTAATATGGTTAAAAAATATGTTCTATATTCGTAAAGTTCCAAGGATTACGGTATCATATTTACTATTTCCGAGCTAAGTTTGTAGAACTCCATAATCACAGACCGTCTGTTCTGAATAATTACAACTTCACAATAAGAATGTATTCTCCTAATAATATAGTTGTATCAATGTGTCCAAAATTTTATAAAAATGAATTGTTAATTCTAGGGACAAATGTATTAATTTGAAAAGGGTGTAACATATAGGTTCGAAAATTTGTCGTCAAAAATAATGTCGCTGTAGCATATTTGGATAATGCACCTTATCCGGTTTGGAAAGAGATCCAGATTCGAATCCCGGTGGCGCGACAACAATATTTTTCGATAAAATTGATTTTATATCTTTCTAATTAATACATTTAATTAGTATTTAAAATATCACAGACCTATGTTCTGTATAATTACAACTTTACTATATAAATGTGTTCTCCTAATAATGAAAATAAAGCACTTGTTTTTTTTAATCAACTCGTTTAATTTATTTAAAATGCGTTTCGCCTTGCAGAGATTGACAATGCCCTTGCAAGGCAAAACGCATCTCAAATAAATTAAACGAGTAAAAACAAAAAAAACAAGTGTTTTATTTTCACATATGTGATTATTACGGTATCATGTGAATTCTAACTATAGTTGTTAACTAGACTTGTGACGAACCGCCATTAGAGCACTTTATATACAAGAAGTGTATCTTCACCTGGTCATCTTCAAAATTATAATTAATTTGACTTATTTTTATGACATTTATAATTTTATATATCACCTTGTTCATTTTATTGTTTCCATTAGAAGACAAATGTGAACAGTTTTGACAAGCTCATGAAAACGTTATATAGTTCATTTAAACATTACCACGAGATACTACAACCTGAATAATGATGCTTTCGATTAATAATTACTTTATTTTTGGTTCCTCCATATTGAAGACTCCCAGCTACCGTAACAGGCTTTCGATAAAGATTTATATCAGGAACTGTCGTGCGTGGCCACTTATTTACGTAACAAAATTATTTTCCTCGAAGCATACCACGCCGGTATTGAGAGCTCCGTGACCTGGCGGATTGTCGTCATTGTACAAAATCTGACGCCGAAAATACCGCATTAGGAGAAACTGACGCATATATTTCGTCACCCTCTGTTGTACATGTTCATCATTTAGTATATCTAACACTAATTAAATTTATTATATAAATGTGACAGAAATATAAAGAAAATCAAACATATTATAAATAAAAATTCAACTTTGTGTGTAAATTTGAAAGAAAACTGAGTGAAGTAACAATTTCGTTTGAAATTCGAATAAGTGGATATTACTAGTAATACTACTAGTAATAGTACTAGTATAGTAGTGGATATTTTTAAAATATAAACATTATAAACGATCGTGTTCATTGTATCCGACAATTGGTGATGCTGAAAGATTGTTAATAGTAACCAAACTTTTCTTTGCAACAATCTTCAGGGTCCCACAATTCAATATTTATTTAACTTAATGAAAATCATTTCATCCTTTATTTTATTTTTATTTATCATATATTGCAAGTACATTTCGTATTTTAATATCTGCCTCTCTGGGCTTCGCCCGTGATGAGGCAAACGTTTTGCATTTTCAATCAGCAATCATAATTACATACATAATTAGTTTATCAACTATAAATTTAGGATAAGTAAGTAAGTAAAAAAATATGATGCAATATTTGATTTTGTGAAATTTATAACCTACTTGAAATTTGTAAGGATAATACACATTTTAACATGTTTAAATAATACAGTGCCATTTAATTTAACACACACATTAACAGGCTGCTCACTCATTGGTATTGGGTCTGAAGTCTTAACTCTGTATGTCTTCATGTTGAAGGGGTGACCATGCTATGAACATACATTCGTTCTGAGTTTTTCAGACAGAATTTTATTGCACCTGCGCTTTTTTGCCCGTATGTGGTGCACATCCTAGAAATTGCTAAATTGTTCTCCTCTGAGCTTGTCGTATTTTTAGCATTTCCATGGAACCCCAGACGTCCTGATTGATGAATATGTAGTTAATAATGTTTTTAGCACAGATCAAGACAATGTCCAGTCGACCATGTTCTCATTAGTAATTTGAATATAACCTTAAGTAATTTTTTTTTAAGGCAGTTTTTGTAGTGCATCCCCATCCTACTATTCCATATTCAATGATAGATTGGGCTAGGGCGTAGTATACCGTCATTAGAAGTTGATTCATGATATTCTTTATTATGATGCTCATCCTTCCATATTATGATGAAATGATTGAAAAGTTGTAGGCCATTCTAAGACGGGCGTATCGGATTAATTCTGAATTTTAAAGTAGAAACGCATATTATAACGCATTTAAAAATATTTTTAGATATATACACTTTTTAACGTTCTTCTGCCAATCTGCGTATAGTGTTATAGGCCTCCCTTTTAACTTCCCTACAGCTTTTTGTTTCAGCAACTTTATGTCTCTCGGGCTTTGCTTCCAACTTTATGTCTGACGTTATCAAAATAAAAAAGTGACCTACTTCTTATCTCATTCAACCCACGTCCATTACTACAAAGATTATATTTGATTGCAATTTATATATTTATGGTTGGTTCACGTGTGGGCCTATGTTGTGACGTGATACTTCAGGGACCAAACAACAGGAACCCCCTACAAACTAATACTCGCCAACCCTGAGTAGTTGGTGTTAATATGTAAAGCCAACTGAAAGGCGGGCGACAATTTTATGTGCGCACCAGAGCGGCAGACTTACCAGCTCATAAATAATTGAAAAGTACAACTCGAACATCATCTATGTGACATTTTGAACAAGTAGTGTGTTCTAAGAATAAAAATATAACATATATGCTAGGATAATATACCTTTAATACGACTGAATTTCATCTAAACAAAAATTTTTAATAATTCTAGAAGATCGCATTGGTATGTTTTTTATCTCAAATGTCATCTTAGTGTAAATAAAAAAAAATTGTTGGTATCAAAATGTTTTTAAGATTTGCAAAATTAACATTGTGGTTAAAATCCATTATTTTATATTGTTAACATTGTCTTTTTAACAACTTAATGAACTAAAACACATCTACCGGTTTCGAAAAATATAATTTTCTTTTTCAGGATGTCAATAACTAATCAAAAACATATGTTATTGTTTCTTTAAATGAATCGATTTTTAAAAAACAATAATTATTAAAAAATTAAATTTAGTACTTAATTTAAATTGTAACTTGATTATAAAATTACTAGAATAATTATTAGGAAAAAATTTCAGAATGGCACTTGTGGTTAAATTTAGTTGGTTGTTTATAGTTTTTTGATTAGTTTTAAACGCTTTATTTATCTCCAAAGATTCCAAATTATTTAATTTATGATCAACACCAATTTTTTATCAAAACCATGACCATTTTCTATCGAATGATTAATAAATTCTGAAAACCCACTATTGTTCAAACATCTCAAATGCTCCTTTACTCTTATATTAAAATTTCGACCCGTTTTATCAATATAAAATGCACCACAATCCTTACAACTAAGTTTATAGACACCAGAATTGTTAAATTTATCATCTGTCTTTAGAATTTATGAGTAAGTTTCCTATATTATTATTTGTTTAAAATGACGGTCTAATGTTTCGTTATTAATGTTTCTAAAATACATCATTGAATGCATTCATATTATTATTAATATAAAATAAACAAATTATAAAATTTAGTTGTCCATAGATATAAATTGAATAAGTTTAGGAAGTGTGTTCTCGTATGATATCGAAAGTGGGTGACTGCGAGAAATAAAGTGAATGGTATTCTGTATGCAATTAACGCCAAAAGGAATTTATCGCTCGAACCAAGACTTAGCGGTACACAATGAAGTTTTGGTGCCAAAATTAATGTATGTATCTGGCAAAATAAAAACGAAAGTAGACAGAATGCGGTAGAAATGCAGTCGCTTAGGCACATGTATGGAAAGTCTATGTATAAAAGAGTGAAGAAGGAACAAATGGGGGAGGGGGTGAATGTACAGCTCTTTGTATAATCTTAAGAATTAAAAAAGGGTAGCTGCGGTGGTATTATTACTCACCTCAAATCATTTGGAACGTATTAGTGAGAAGAGGATGGTTAAGAAGATACGTTAAGCCAGCGTTGAAGGCAACAGGAACAGAGGGCGTCCGCTGGTGATGAAAAAAAAATACTACTCTTGACACACTTGTGTGATTATGATTGGTATTCGATAATATCAGTGATTGAAAACTGTCTCTGTGATCACAGTTTCTGATATAACAATAGACGAAATTATTTTTAAAAAAAACATTTATGAGCGTACTTATTTATATTATTAAAACATCATTTGCGTAAAAAACAAATTCTAGCATAAATAATTAGAATAGTTACCAGAAAATTATTGCACATACATACACATATCAACAATTTTTTTTTTAAATACGAACAAAACAGCATAAACATTAACTTAAAGATGCGGCTGGAGCTCAGCACTAACTCTCTAGTGCAAGCGGGGCTCTCATGGAACGCCGGTTCCCTGACCAAAGAATGGCAACGCCTATAGAATAGCTACATATACAACAATGGCCGTGACTCTTCTAGTCATATATGTAATATTTATATTTTGTGTGTATATATGTGTGAACTTTTTACTTTTTATTTACTTTTTTTTATTTATTAATATTTTCCTTGGATTTCTTTGTCTTTTTCTTTTTCATAGCTTTATATTTATTTCATAACTTTAATGTACAACATAATATGTATTATCTCTGTAGCGAATCGGGTTAAAAAAAACTGATTACGCTGGAATAAACACATTATTATTATTATTATTATCACATTACAGATTCCAACAGATGGCGCTAATCAAATTACGGAAAATCCTGTAGACGGCGCTGATTCAAGTGATAATCGATTAAAATGGCGGCGTCAGAAAATCAATAGAATTTTTGAATTCAATAGAATCAATAGAAAAAAAAAATTGAATCACGATATTCAATCCCTGAGAGTGAGTGTGACTCGAAGATATCAGTGATTGACTCACGGTTCGCGACTTTGAGCTCATCACTAGCGTCCGCGCCAAACCTGGGATAATCCAATAAACCAAATATTAGAGAACGACCAAGTTACAAGCTTTAACAACTATAGAGCGCGTATGAATGTAGGCAAAGGCGTGGCATTCTATCCTCTCAGCCTACCTCTGCGGTGAAACGGCATGAAGTTATTAGTTATTTTAGATAGGTATTAAGTTATTAAACCTTTTTATTTGATTATCTAAATATTAATATTGATATTTGGATAATAATTGATTTGCACTCATCAAATTTTATTTGAATCTGTAACTTTAATATAAACGTGAGGTATCCCTGCAGTATTAAACGAAATGTAAAAAAAAAACATTTTTTTTTTTATATATTGAAGATGAATAATAATTAGATATTTTGTATAATTCATTTTAATATAGTAACAAATAAAAATAAATACCATCGTGTGTATCAGAAAAAAATAAAAATAAAAAAGGGTGAAATTCAGAAGAAAGACTGTGTGAAATATTTACAAGGCGAAAATATTTTTATTCTTGTAAGAATTACTCGTACATACCATCTCGCCGAGTTATAGCAGAGGTAGAAAAAAAAAAAAGTACGTACCACAAGTCATTTTACTAATAAACATATTTCGTTTCTTCGTACTCTTCATACGCTGAAAATATTTTTATTATCAAAATAAAAAAAAAACTAATATAATAAAATCAATTGTATTTTAAATGTGTCTTTTAGAGGGGCTGTTTAACTTTTATAATATGAAAACAGAAAGAAGTAACTAATTAAATCGTTCTTACACCCTTTTTAATCCTCCTAGCAAAGTGGTCGGCTTTGATGCGTTGTTTTAGTGTTTTCTTGAACGTTCCCCCGATAGAGAGAAGGCTATCAATTTACTCGCACGGTTGGACCGAGGACTAGTGTACATTATTGCCGGGCGCTCGTTTCGTGTTTTTGCCTTACCCGGCAAAAAATACAAAACGTCGTTGCATGGACTAATTAATTGCTGCTGGGACCATTAGCAACACGATCCGCCGTCGACACTGGCTGAACAAATTCTCTTTTTAGCGATGAATTAGGCTAACTATTGAATTTTTGGTTGCGAAAATGTCGACATTTATTTTAGGGAATTTGCTTTTACACATCATTAGAGTATGACTACGACTGAGCGTAATGCTTAGCGTCATGTAGACCGGTCACTACATGATAAAGATCATCCTACACGCACAGTATCTCGTGACTAGCTCATGACAATCTTATGATAATCTTGTGATTATCTCATGACTAACTCATGACTGCCTCTATGTCTCCGTGTCTTTGGACAGTACGAGTATATCCGAAGTACGAGAAAATCACTTTTCTGAATATCACACAGCAGTCTTCAAAAATGTTAGTTGCTAAAGAATGGCGACGTTCATGCGTTCTGCATTTCAAGGAATGCGCAGCATTTTCCTCCAAAACAACATCTTAAATGCATCTAACATGTTCCTCTCTTTACTGTTTAAGGTCAATGTTTCCATCTCTATACAACCTGATATTTTACAGTTATTTGAAGTTGCAAATTTTTACCAGTTTTTCCATATTCCATAAAGTTTCTTAGCATAACTCAAAAAACACCGGAAGAAAACTGTATTGCCGTGTAAAAACAACAAAAATGTGCAATCAAATGTAAAGTTTAAAAATAATGCGGTGCGTTTCTTAACGCGAAAAAAGATATCAATTTATCAAGACATACATAGCTCTAATATATAGGATGCAATGGCATGCGGTAGGCACGGACATACATTAAGCTGTTACAAACAATGCACATGCTGTACATAAGCTACATGATGAATTTATACAACCCTACCATTAATTTATTTGTTATTTTTATGGAATACTTAATGTTAATATTTTAACTACAATAAAGTGAACTTCCTATATAAAATTTAATCAAAAAAAAAAAGTTATGTTTTTAAATTACAGTAATGTAAGAGACGGAACAAAATTCTTTAAATTTTCTAAAACTCTTTTATATAATAACTGAAGCATAATAATGTTCTTACCAAAGGTTTAAATTTATATTAAATCTGAAATAATTAATTTATGAGAAAAAAAACAGTATATGTTTCCATACCTAAGTTAAATCTATTGGTCGCATATAGTTTTTGGGTTTATTTTCACGTTCGATAAAGAAAAACGAGATATTTGGTTGTAAAAAGTGTAATTATAGTTGGGTTATCAAATCACAGATAATAATGAAAACAATTAAAGATACATTAGCGAATAAACTTTTTAAACTAAGAGTATAAGTCAAAAATATCATCGTACTTGTACTGACGCCTTTGAGCATATAAAAGAACGAACCTGAAGACAGAACGTTTAGTAAAAGAGGAAGTAATATTACGCGCAGCTGAAAACATTTCAAAGAATTACATAATAACTAACCTTATTCAGTATTAAAATTGCATAAGGCGGGTGACGTCCAAATATGTCAAGAGTAGTGGAAAAATCAATTCACTAAATTGGTTTACATGAATTGACTAAACAAAATTACTATTATACAAGCGAGCGATCCATTTAATATATTATTTTATTAATGCACAGACCTGTATGCAGGCCACGCCCCTGGTGGAATGGTATATATAAAATATGGTAATATTTGTGTTTTTTTATTTATGCACATTTGGTCATTTTCACTAAATATTTTGACTCACCTTTAAATTAGGAAAAGAAAGGGTGGGAATCGAAGTAATAATTGGCAAAACATAGAAAGCGAATACACGACCTATTTCCAGTAGGTGCGAAAGGGTAAGCGAGGGTTTGTTTGCACTTGCACCCCATGTTATTTACATACCGCATTTAAACAACCCTTCAGGCGCTCAGGGGCGACACTAATGGGTCCTGGGAAATTTTCACGGATATTCACCCGGTATACGCCACTAAATTTCACAAACAAACATACAAATTCGCCAGATGAAAGCCTAGAATATTTAACTACGGTTAGTCTTTATCAAGACATTAGTTACATTTAAAGGGATAATGTTGATTAAATTAACATTATGAATATGGAGAAATAATTAAGATATATTTTTGATCCTTCCGAAAATCATTTCCTCCGCTTTAATAATGGAGTAATGACATAGATGAAAGTTTAACAAGCGAGCGGAGGTCGGCCGTCCGATGGTTTTACTCTTCTGCACAATTAACCAGCCGTGAGAGATTACCGGGAGAGCAGGGATGTACAGGAGGCGAGAGGGCCTAGAGGACACCGCGCCCGTCCCTCTCGCGAGCGCTGCGAGAGGTGCAAAGGTGGAGAGAGACGCACTCCGCTGTTTAATTTTCAAATATGTAATCACAAGCAAATGGATATATAACCCGGTCTGGCCGATTACCAGGGTGAAAGAAAACCGCCCATTACTCTTATACCCTGCGTAATAATCTAATGGGATTGTTCTCGTAGGAAAGGTGTCGGTAAGGCTAATTTATTCGCTGTCACAATGGTGCGGCGGCGGTCTGGACCTGGAAACATTATTTTTATTTCTCACTCAAAATATGAAACTTTTCAATTCACATGTCTTGTTACCATTTTAAAAACACCAACATGTTTAATAAAGTAATATTTCAATACAAAATAAATTAATAAATTAGAAAGGTATGCAGAAAAATTCTATCTACCGTTTCTCTGGTTAGCAAAAGTTTCGGGGTTCGTATCCCGATAGCAATCAAATCTATATTTATTAGATTTTTTCTGTATGTCTTTCTAATTAATTAATTTAATTTGCTTCAAAGATCACAGAACTATGATCTAAAATCGATAAAACTGTGTTTTCACGTTTTCATTAAAAAATAACATTTTAATATTATTTCATAGATTTTAGTTTATTTCGGGGCCAAACTCATGTTTTATTTTCTAATAAAATAATTCGCTATTATATTTTTTATATTTTAATTATAAAATAATATAGCTATCTGAAAGAATTGGTAAACGAATCTAAACGTTTTTTAAAGCAGCAAGGTAAGATTGATTTTGTAATGGTCTATATGCTGTTGGTATACAAAATATACTGTCATATAAAGTATAGCATAATATAAATGCTTGACGGATAAATTCAATGATGGTTTATGAGTTTCCGTAGCGCAAATTGTTGGCATAAAAAAATCCTAGAATGCTAATTTTCCGATGGTGTAATAAGAGGATGGCGACGCATTCTAAATCTCAAGTATTTAATCGAAGTTTTAACCACTCACCAAAGGACGACGTGAGAAACATCGTAATTTAAAAAATACACCGTACGGCACTTTTAATTTCAAATCTCGTAGCTGGTACTTCCAACCCCTCCCCCATTTCCCATAGGTAATGAAAAGAAGGGTAGGTTATACCATATGCAGACAAAAACCACCCACGTTGACCCGGCACACAGTAATGTGAGAAAGTCTAGGGACACCATGGAAATATATTAACATATGACATGAAAACCTTATATATATGTGACTAAAAACAAAGAAAAGATGAAAATATAACACATAAATAAATTTATTTATTGTGCCTATCTTAATAAAACAACAAATGTATTAGATAAATTCAAAAATCTAAAATTCTTCAATACCTACACTTGATGTAGTATAAAAAATCGTAATGTATAGACGACATATTGATATTTTTAATAATCAACGCAAAATTTACATTGTGGTTATTCATATCAGTTTATTTGACACCCTGATGAAAGAAAAGGTATTTCGATATCTTAATCTGCAAACCAGCTAACTTCACCCATGGTCAAAAAACTGATTTTGATGCCATTTTTTTCCTCATTCATTGTTAGCAGACAAAATGGACGAAATTCCCATCAATTTTAAAACACATAAATCACTCGAACGCATACCAGCCAACTCCAAGTAGTAACAAATCAATTCAACAAAGCGGCTACCTCCTGACATTTTGCATTATACATTGTCTCAAAGTAATGTCGTTTTGCAACAACACATATTTTTGATTAATATAATTAGTAGTCAAAGACATATATTTTATCAGAATGGGTTTAAAAAAGCATTCTATGATTTTTATGTGTCTGGGTAGTGTTAATCGAATAATGTTAATGTACATGTATCTATCCCGAAATTCAACAACACTACGGATACTGAAAATATTCACTTTTTCACTCCAAAAGAGATCTATGCAAAAGATACTTGTCGCACAAGCTTGGATACATATCTGGCCAGGAGGATAACTTAAACATACAAAGAAAAATAAAGCTCGTATTGAAAAAAAGAAAGAGAACGAAATGTACAAGCGGAATTTCTTGCGCCAAAATCTAACTGTATTAAATAGAAAGCCATTTTCATAATATTTGTTTATTTGATGTCAAAACGAAGGCCGAATACTATATATGGTGAAGTAAATGCTGAAGAATATGCAAGCATTGTGGAACTATTATTAAGATAAATATTAAATTGATATTATACTGTGATGTATGAGGGTCACAATATCAAAATGAAACGTTATCGAGTGCTTTACTAAATATATAATTTTTTAAAAATCACCTTTATTTACTGGTCGGATATACTCAAATGGAGGCTGACTCCATGCAAGCTATGATTAAGGAAAAAAAAATAACGCGCCTTCTGAATAATTTGAAGTTTATAGAAATACTTGTAAAATTCTTTATGACCTTATGATGTTTCGTACCATACTCATTCATATTTAAAATTATTTCACACAAAAATTGTATAATGTCCAATGATTCAAATGATAATTATAAAACAATAAGAGCTGAAAAAATTATAGTAGACCCAAAAATATTATTTTATCTTATATGTATAATTTTGTTAAATTTACTAATGTCATTAGGTAATTATAGTACGGAAAGTGTTGAAGATTGAACAATTGTTAATTTTACATTCCATTCACAAAAAGAAAAAGCTACTAAAATCTACAGGATTTGAAAAAAAAAAAACATCTGATTATCACGATTTTACAATTCCCAATAATATTTTACAATTTTGGTATTGAAAACCAACCAACTTCAAATATTCCTAATAAGATAAATTACGATATCAATGAAATTTTACAACCACCCTATTTCTGCATAAACAATCTACAAAGTGTCTTTCAGAATTTTCGTAATCCGAATAATTATAAAATTTAACAGTTTTTTTGTTGCACCTCAACATTTAACATAAATGGAGTTAGCTGGTTTACAGATAAAAGTATGGATTTCTGAAATCGCCTGGTGTATAATTTACTCATAAAAGTGGTTTAAAACCAAAGTAATAAATACTTCAATATTACGATACACTGAATTTTTGAATAATTAATATGTTCACGCGTAAAACCAGTTCCCGTATTTACCGCGGTGATATTAATTACATAATATATTCAGTCAATTTACTAATTTCATAATTTAAATAACCGATATGAAGCGGTCGAGCATCGTTTGTTTTAATCAATTTCTAACACCTTTTAGCAGTTTCAAATTTAAATGAAAAATCAATTTCTTTATTTTAACTTACAAAACGTTTTTCTAAGGGTCCTCCAGTAAAATTTGTCACTAAAACTGCGTAAAAATTAGCGTGATAAAAAAATTCTTAACATTTTCACATTCATCTTCACCGATCGATACTAACCGACTATGGGTTTTGAAATTAAAAATATTTTGGAGGCGCTGAATGTCGATCCTGATACCTCTCACATTCTAAGCCAGTTCTTTACCACCTTAGATACTTCCTTAATAGACTGGTGTCTAACACTAATTTAATGTATTTCTGGATTTATGATGTTTTAATGTATCCTGTTTATTGTACGCCCACGATGCAGTATTAATGGCGAATAATGAACAAGAATTACAGAATCTAGAGAATAGAATGTACTATGTATGCAAGGAAAGCGACCGTACTATGAATGTCAAATCGAAAGTGATGGTATTCGAGAAGGAGGAAAGCAAGACACCGTGCTAAATACTTTAAAATCATATATAATTGCTGAAGAGGTGTAAGACTAAAAAATGTTTAATGTTGTTTTCAGACTTTGCACAGCACTATAACTGGAGATGTATCAGTCACACGAGACGCGTCACGCATGAGTGCTAACCCCGCATTACCCCATGCGCCAGCAGCCTCCCTACGTCAAAAGCTTTCCTTCCCCGAATGTAGAAAAACTAACTAAACTGAATAACATATCCCCGAGGGCACAGTCAATAAAATATTTAATGAAATTTGTTTACATGAATAATTTATTTTTTAAATTGCCCCCGAAAAATTAATCGACAAAGGAATACGATTATTCATTAAACTCTACATCAGGGCGGAGTTAGATAAGAACGAATGTGTTCAATTATATAGCGCACGCCCCATACAATAGTAAAAATAATACGATATCTGTTATTATTAGAAATCAGAACTATCTAAATTATTATCGACAATAATGCGCTGTTGGGCGACATTTTAGATTTTGCAATATTTGTTTTCAGTTCAGACGAAGTTCAGAGCTTTCGTAACCAATCATTCACTATATAAACGAGATACTGAATAAAATTTCAAATCACATATTTGTATTGTAGAGAATATACTTATGACACCATTTTTATTTATTTGGCAGTCAGAAGAGACCAAGCTTCTAAATCTATTAAAACATCTAGAAATGAAGTATTACAAGAAACAATTATATCCAAAAAGCACAGACAACCAAATATATAAACATGAACTAACGCATATTCCTTGTTTCAATATTTTCAATTTGGTGGCACCCACGTGATCATTTTGGTACGACTTACGCAATCAAATTGGAAGACAGGAACGAAAATTTAAACGCTGACAATATAATATGCATTAATGTAAAAAATACGTCTTATTTACACAAAGATTTTATTTTCCAAATAAATACTTTTAATGTTGCATAAATGTGTCATAAACTATGGGATTTATGTTTCCACGAATAACGTGTATAGAATGCCCTTCGTCATGCAGCTAATGTTCCAAACCTCTCTCCTATATATATACACTTCATTTCATGTCTATTCATTTACTGGCCTGTGGCAATAAGGAAACCCTTGTTACTTTGCTCTACGGATACTGCTATCGTTAAGGTTGTCATCACAGAATCTAAAAATTAAAGTATATGTATACAATGCTGATACAACCAATTGCTCTATATGAGTTTTAGGTTTGATCTTTCACTTTTGCGCTGAAAACCAAATTGCATGTCTTCTAAAGTCATGCGCTAGATGTACAACCTGATAAGTGATAACCTAACCGGAGAATAGAAAAGGTAAAACAATTTGGAGCTTCGGGAACACGACAGATATAGAAGTAAACAAGGTTCGTAACACGCACAAACTCTTCCAAAAGCCAATAGCATTAAGACATGGGGAAGACGGTAATGTAGATGAACGGATAATTTCAAGAGGCCTGCAAGAATTAAGCCCAGCAGATTGGACAACTAAGTCAAGAGGTGGATGACGCTTTGCATCGACTGCGGTCATATATAGGGTGTCCAGTGGAAAAATTTCAAAATTAAATTGTATTTACTTGCAAAACATCACGGTGAGGTAAGTAGGAGGAGGATTGTTCGACGCGCGTGAGTTGAGGATTTGACAGTCGCAATGAGTCGCTGGTCAGGAGCGCACCGTGCGTTTACGGTTTAGCAATATTTAAGGAGCGGTGATTCGTTGGTTCGTGCGCGTCGCGCTTTTTACTTCACTTTAATATTCAACGAGTAAGTGATGGCCCGAACACGCAACTTATCTGGTGTTGGGTTCAAAAGTTCAGACAAGAAGAGACAATGGTCAACTAAACTCCGCGTAAATCGATAAGGAAGATTGCAGCCTTCACTAGAATAAAAAAATCAATAGTGCACGTTATTTTGAAAAATAAATTATAGTTTCACCCATACAAACTACAAATCGTGCAGTATCTCAACGAAAATGACCATTCTTTACGTGAAGAACGATGCTGGAACGTTTTGGAACAGCGCGAACGCTTGGAAACATATTGTTTACTGACGAAGCACATTTTAATATCGATGGCTATGTTGATAAATAGAGCACGAGATACTGGTGCCCCGACAACCCGAGGGAACGCCATCAAAAACGTTTGCATTGTCCAAAAACGACGGTGTGGTGTGCAATTTCTGCCCGAGGGATAATTGGCCATTATTTTTGTAAACCAGCGAAAGACAGTCACGAGTTTTTGATACCGCAACTGCAGCTATTTCCCGGGTTCAACAACAAAACATGATTTCAGCAAGACGGGGCCACTTCACACACAGCTAGAGTTTCAATGGAGAAGCTGAGGGTAATTTTTCCCAATAAATTAATCAGCAAGTACGGAGACATACTCTGGGCACCTCGGTCACTGGACCTTACACCGTGCGACTTTTTTGTGGGAATACCTTAGGTCAAGAGTTTACAGCAACAATCCTCGAACAATTCATGCCCTACAAGAAAATATCCGCCGTTAAGTTGCTGCTATTGAACCGATGCATTGCTCTCGCGTGTTCGCAAATTTAAGAGTCCGATTGTAAGAGTGTCTTGAGAGAAATGGACGGCATTTAGACGATATTGTTTATAAAACGTAAAATCCGCATCGTTAATCTCAATTTAGTAAAATAAAATATGATTTTTGTAATTTTTTTTAAAATTTAATATTAAACTTGAAAATTTTTCGCTGGACACTTTTACTTCCAGACCACTAAAAATAATGAAGAATTTGTCAAAATGAATAAATGCATTTATATTTAACTTTGTTAACTGTTATGCTTACGTAAACCGATTTCGATACTAACATATTTTCACCAGGATTGGGGTATAACTGAAGAATTCCATACAATTTTGAAACGACATCTATTACGGGGTGTAGGCGGAGTCTTGGTAATAGTGGGAAAGTGATTAACACGGAGACATTGAAATACCACTGAAATACCATTGAACCACAAAGTTAACGCTACAAACATCAACAATAAATGCATTTTAGTTCACGTTTCAGTTTCCCGCCTGTCATATCGTCGCGTGCGCTTTATCATTACCATTTCATTTTTGTCAGTTAAAAATGACCTTTGCAAAATGAACGTGACATCGCCCTTTTGGAATACCATCACGCCTCATTAGGGTTCCGAAATAAATGTATTTAGTTGTCGCGGAATGAAGTCACTGTAAACGCTAATGTTGTGAAAATTACTTTTCCGCTATCACGATGTGAAGTTACCCCGGCCTAGCGACTAAATACCAGTCAAAGGTGAAAACTCAACGATCTCATTTGTGCGATCTTCCATAATAAATAAGAATGTCGAGGTAAGATGCCAACTTCGCAAGAAACCGGTAACCAAATTACATTTTCTTTTATGAAATGCACATCTATTTTATTTTATTGTGATATCATTTTGAATTAATGGCAAAAGTCTAACAAAGATTTAAATTACTGTTTCGGAGATTCAATTCAATTTTGGTAATTAAAAATTTGGCTTCTCCACTTACGGCTCGGCGATGAAGTTTTAATATTTTAGCGATTTTGTAAGGGTACGCCAATAAATTTAAATTAGGTACAATATTAATTTCCTAAATAAATTTTGAGAGAAAAGGGCTTCGATTTTCCAATTTTCTCACAGAAGCTTTTAATTGACACGAAAAGCATATAAATTAGAACTTGATAACACCGTTTTAAAATGCTGTCAAGTACACCGCTCCGGTGGAACGTAAGAACCAGAAACAGCGAAATAATACAGAAATCAGTAGCTAGGTACTTATATTATGTAATTAAGCTGTCATTTCATACCGCCGATTACCCATACCAGAGCACCGTTTCCTCATTTAAAATCAATCTAAAAAATTAATTTGTCTTAAAATTACAGAACTATGCATTTCTTGAAAAACTAGCGACAATTTTTACTCATCACATAAAATGCTCAATATTTACAGAAATACAGAGGCGTACCATAAAAATCACATAATTAAAAATTTAAAACACCAGTGCTATTTTACAAGAGAAGGAATCTGTTATCGTTGTATAACTAAGAACGTAGAGAAGAGAAATATGCCTTATTTCTTTTACATGATATACCTATGAAATTATTTAATTTACAGACGCATTTCAAAGTTTAATATTTTTTTATAAAATTTAATTTACCCAGAGAAGGCCGATATTAATTCAATTCAACAAACGTAATAGACAAACCAGAATCTGGCACACGCGCAACATTTGATTGGTACGATTTAACTAAGCAGAGCGCTCCGCTCCGCCGGTCGCGGCAGCTCGGCGAGACACGCCGTGATTCCCGAACTTCCTGCAAATGCATCCAGGGTAATCAGTATGCGGGCGAGTGACGTCACAGGTGCAAACTGAGCGAGTGTCGGAACATACGGGACGCCTCTGCGCGGGGCAAATTTACGAAAGGCGGATGCAGCGCCCCTAATATATATCGAATCTTGCGCCATTCAGTCGGGCTGTGAAATGCAATCAGTAGCAAAGCAATTCAATGTGCACGGAGGAGATGGAATCTTTATGCACTCAAGGGTCCCGACCCGACCCGACCCGACCCGAGTCACGGTCTTACCGCGAGCAAGACGAAGGCGATTCTAGACCTCGATGATTATAATAAAAACGAAACATTCGATGATTATCAATCAACTCGCATATAATCGTTTTTTATATGCTCAAAATGCAATTTAATATTTTATACAAGGAATATAAATACACATATACAGAGTGGGCCAACTTGGACTGACTGATGTAAAATGCATATAACTTTTGTAATTTTAATATTTATTAAAAAAATATATTATTACATGAAAGTGTACTTTTTTAAGTTTTCTTTTAATCTATGTTTGGAAAATAACATCATTTAAATGGCCTCTATTTTCTTGTTGACAAATAATTAAAATATTTTGCATTTCATTACGCAAGGTTTCTGTCTCCAAATTTGTTATTTCTGCACGAATATTTTGTTTAAGCTCCTGAATTGTTACTGGCTTGTTCGTGTAAACTCGGCCTTTTAAGTAGCCCTACAAAAATAAATCAGGCGCCGTCAAATCTGGGGAACGTGGAGGCCAAGCAAACTCTGCATTTTTTTGAGATTAGTCGGTCACCGAAAATAGATCGTCGCGAAACATAATAAAATTCAATAATTTTAACGCGCTCTTGCACTGGGTATGTAGCCATTATAAACTTTCATAAATTCTTTATTATCTGCAAAAAATAAATAATTAAAAATAAATAATTAAAAATAAACCCCACCAAAGTTATAAATTTTGAAAAAAAAGTCAGCCAAGTTGGCCCACCCTTTATAAGACACAACTACACGAGGGAGTTCTGGTACCAATATCGATGTACAGAAGCGAAGCTTGATACTAGCAGAAAAGGAATACAGTGTAAATGAGATCATTTAGATAATATCATTGATCAATTTGGCAGTTACTTCGTGGTGTAACATTTTAATTTTTTAAATATATCATTTTTATTTTGACATTGTACTACACACACACACAATTTTTTGAGTTAATATCACTACTCGTTTCGGGAAGAGCATTCCTTCCCATCTACAGGTATATATTTAACTAAAAGTTGACTAAATTAAATACGGGTGGAGGGGGGGTACGGGGTCGGCTTTATTGGTTCTTGGAAACATCAATGATTGCGGTGAAGTATTTGAAAATGTGATGTTATTCACGTTATAGTGATATCATTGGGAAAGACTGCTCTATCCGAAATTAATTGTGTTATTAACTCAAAAAATTATCTGTGTGTAATTAAAAAATTATCATAGTCAAATTAAAAATTATATATCACTTATGATAGAACAAAATTTATACGAATTGATGTAAATCAATATGAGCACGAGCATGATACAAGAGGAGCATATAGAACGAGACTGCCATTCAGGAAGAGGCCAAATCTTAAAAATCTATTATGAACAGTGCAATGAAGATTTTCAATGAAATATCAAAGAAAATAAGAAATGAGGAAAAACATGCTTAAATGTAAAAAAAACAGAAAATTTGTGCTGCACAAATTCTTACATAGATTTAACAACGGAAGTATACTGTTTGTACATATTAGAGCGTTGTATATTATATTTATGTATGCACTATTTTAAGAATAGTAAAATATAGAATAAACAAATTAAGAAAAAAATGTAAAGCTGATCTTAACACAGTGAACAGGATTTTAAAAAGTTCGCTATGGTGATTTGATCATGTTTAACGAATGAATAAAGAGAGAATGCTAAGGTACATGGCGCGAGTTTTAATGGCACCAAAAATAGAAACACCTCTGCGAAAGACTTGGCATGACCAGGTACTGGAAGATGTTTATTATACCATTGAACTGATGATAATTATATAACGAACGCCTATTTATGAAAATCTAATATTAAAACAAACTATAGAAAATGTTAGAAAATAAGGTATAGAATGTCTATGAGAACCCCAATGGCCGTGTGGACCAACCCAAATCCGTAGATACATTGTCGTCCCCGACTCTGCCCATCCCTCTCTACATGGTAACACTCGATGTTGTCCCGTACCATTTCTTCTAACTTGCCGAAATTCCTAATAATGATATCGTTATTTTTTTAAAGCGGTTTCTTTTTCGCTACGTGCAAAGTGCAAGTGTTTTAACAATTAAAAATTATTTAAATACGTGTTCAAGATTACTTTCTTTATTTCCGAACTTAATCTCACATCAGAAGCCTCGTTCCGAGTATCTGACGGCGTGTCTCCACTAATGAGGATTTTGACTCGAGACAATCTCAATCTCAATCTTGATTTGAGACAGGAATTACGCTCCAAAGAGATTGTTCGCGTGTACACCAAGTCTCAGAGAATTCAGCACCATCATTCGCTGCCGTGATATGGTTTGATGTTTATTTTGAATCGCACCTCGCGTCAAACGTCAGTATATTAACTAGTAAGCTAAATTTCTCCTACCAGTCTCAAAATTGTGATCTCGGAATTTATCTCAAGACCGACATCTTAACACGTTTTATACTGAGATTTATCTCAACTTAATTTGCCTACCGCGTCTTACTCCGGGTATATTGGCCATCAGATCTTAAAAACAACCTCCGGCTGAATCATCGAGAAATGTAAGAACTTTGATATGCACTTCTATTACCTCACTCACTGTACAAAAGGGAAATCGTGAACAATTTTGATTCCGTGATTTAATCAGCGTCTTTGCTAACGAACCAACGCGGATCAGGAGCACACGTGCGGTGTGATACAAGCTGGAGATAATCTGGATACATCGCCGCCGCAGAGAACGCCGGCCCGCAAACACGTAAACATGAACCGCTGCGACACCCGGGACACCAGAACAATGCTAGATAAACTATACGACCAGGGCGGAGAGAAAGGGTGGAACAAGGGAAAGAGAGACAACATCTAATTAACAAACTTCGCCGATGAATATATTTGGCAATTAACGCCGCCGCAGCAGCCCGCAGTAAATCGCGATTTAATTCAATCGGGATACCTATGCGAGAGAGCGAGACGCGGTCGTACAATACTGCGTCTATCTCCATTGTCACCCCGCTGTATATCCGGACACCCTCTGGGCGCCTGATACATCTTGCCGAATTGTGGGCAAACTTCGAACGAAAGGAAAACGGTTTCCGGGGCGAAGTGTGAAGGAGGGGGACAATAGTAGTAGTAACACTCCGCCCCGGAATGAAACGATGTTAAAAAGGTTTCCATCAACACATTATGCGGGTTTGGTTCCGTAATGTATTCGGGATGTTGCCCTGAATTTTTTCCGCTTTTCAACTTTTGTCACGCTCATATCGACTCAAAACTTTATCGCAAAAGACATCAAAAATTATTTTAGGAGGAACGCGAATAAGTATAATTTCACGCATGAAAATTAGATAAATACTGATAGTTAATTCATTTTTTTTGATTGACACTTCCAAACCCAATCGTAAGGGTTTAATATCCTGGTTATAAACCGTATTATAAATACACACCTATCCTCCGCGAACTGAGTAAGAGGCGTAAATCTTTCTTAAAAACGGTGCAGTCCGCGAAATATAGGCGACGTAAGTGATTTTTTAAGAGCTCGCTTGCAAAAACTGCAATGAGGCGAGGAACATAAGATGTGGACGAGGACGTAGGAAGACGCGAGAATAATTTAAGAGAGTGGGTCGGGCATTCGCTACGGAGCTGACTCCGGTGAAACGGCGACTGCTGCTGCAGTAAGTGGAATGTCCGGAACACGGTGGAGATCTTAAGACGACTTATCTCTGTCTCATTAATTTCCAGCCACACGGCTGCAGCGCACTGGGCCGGGCACATTTACACTATATACGGCAGCCGACGGTGGGCACTTCCGGAAGAGGGCGAGTCGCGTCAGGGCGGGTCAAGTAAGATATATGTTAACTGAAACACTAGAAAGAATTCCCATAACAAAGTTAATAGAGGTGAGAGTCTGGGTATTTGTCGGTATGAATATCCCAGTTTTATTGATACTTAATAATTATATAATAATAATGGATAATTTGTATAGCGCCATTTTCGTAAAAACTTTCACCTCAAGGGCGCTTTACACATAAACTGTCTATAGTTCTACAATTATCTTTGTTTTTTAAAATTAAAAGTTGTTATTTTCGCTTATGGAAATGTTTCCTCTTAAATAAAGTCTCTGATGCACTGTTTCTTACACTTGACGGAGGGCAAAGAGTTCCACGCTTTTGGGCCTGCCACCGCAAATGCCCGTTCACTAAATTTAGACTTGTGGCAACGGTCGGTCGGTTCTACAACCCTTCCTGATCTGAGAGTTTGACGTCTACCATTCAAATTGTCTGGGATACAGAGGCGCCATGTTGTGTGTCGCCTTGTACATCGACCAGCGCAATTTAAATTCAACTCTTTCAGGGAATCGGAGCCAATGTAGTTAAGTTGAGAAACGTCAAATATAAAATCTATAAAAGAGGAATATTCATTAAATATCGCCGAATCAATACATTTTGCTGCGTAAACTTTAATAACACGAAATAATAAGAAGGGAAATCATTTGGAAAAGATCCCTCGATTTAAACTGCGTAACATAACCATGTCACTTTTACGTTATAAGGCTTTCTAAAGGCAGTAACTCAATGACAAAAAAGGACAATAAAATTATTTTAGTACCTCTTAGTCTTTAAGGTTCCGTAAAATTTATCCTATAACCCTTCTTAATAAGGGATCAAGTCCACGGAAGCCGAAAGGGTTGGGCCCATATATTAGGGTATGTACACGCATACAACGTTATAAAACAACTTTCTGTAGAAAGTAGTCACTGAGGACAAAAAATAAATAACTCATATTTATTTCTTGAATTGCAGAAAGAAATCTCTGAGGACTTAAAATTTCACATTTAAATTCACAAACAAATAAATTAATATATATACACACTTAAATGTGAATAAAACAACAAAAAAATGTGTACATGTATTTCAATGCATGCAAAACTAATAAAATGTGTATACTTAAATGTATATAAAGCTAATACGAAGTGTGTACTTAAATGAAGGTATATAAAATTAGTAATATAATTTATGGAAAAATATCTTGCGCATACCCACGTGACGCGCAGTATTTAAGAGGATACAATGCAATATAATAAAATAAAATATGTATACTTGAATGTGTATAAAACAAAAAAATATGCGTACAAAACCAATAAAATGTGTATATTTAAATGTAGGTATATAAAACTAATAAGATATCTATACTCAAATGTGTATAAAATTAGTAATACAATTTATGGACAAAACCTTATGCCTACCCACGGGACGTGCAATATTTGTATATATGTACGTATATTTTTAATTTATTTGTAAAAATGATATAATATTCTCACATCTAGTATGCAACACTTCAGAAAACATACATTTAGGAGAATACAATGCACTTCCGAACGGATATTTCAGACCATCAGATCCAAAACGATTTTCCGATTAAAAAGGCGAAAAACTTCATGTGGGTGTGCCACCGGGGGATTGTTTCAATTATACGGTGGCCCCGCTCCTCCCGGCCCCTGCCGCCAGCTGGAGGATGTTACCGACTGCCGCCGCTTGCTCCGACGCGCCCTTCTCGCGGGAACAATCTGGATTTTCTCGTTTCCAGCAGGAATCCCGGGTGGCCTACACTAAAGCGGGATAAACAACTATTTTTGTTGAACATAACGAAAAGATGGAACGAACGAAATAATTACGCATACGGGTACAAGACTAGTGAATGATTAAATATTTCCAAATATGTAAGAAACTGATTCAAATCTGATATTACGAAGGTAATAAAAGTATAATAAATTTCTTAGGGAACTTCAAACATATACGTTCTTATTAAGTCGGTACGTGATACGGCATTAGCCATTTTAAAAGAGAAAAACATTTTTTCTTAAGATATTCAATTTATTAAAATACACATAAACACTGTTTCATTCTACTATATTTTACGGTGTTAAACGTTAGAACGTCTTCGGAAACATCTTCCTAATAAAAACATAATAATTATTCAAATACCGCCCATTACATCGCCTCTCTTATCCATTTTAACTCCACCTCCGTTAATTCCAAACACACCATATATTACTGTCTGAAAGTGTTTTTAATTTTAGTTGAATTATATTATTGATAATGGGAAGATGTTCTCGAAAACGTTCTAACGTTTAACACAATAAAATATAGTGGAATAAAACAATCCACAAAGTTTCACCAAAAACCTTTGAACAGTTATCTAATAATTAAAAATTACTAAGCAGACAAATTATTGACAATATATATATACATATAAATTATATACCGGAGGAACTACGTACAAAATGACATATATGGACCAAATGACAGGTGCTTTATTTACGAAACCTTTCTCATTTGGTTTAAAGATGCGCTGTCATATAACACAATCTATAGAGACGCCATTGACGGCCGCTCATTGGTTCGCGATGGATGACGACAAGTGTGATTTTACCTGACTTCCGAGTCCTTGCTGGGTGATTTTGTTTTATAGTAAAGTATAGTATGTATAGTAAGTAAATAAAATTGTTGCTTCTCGATAACTGTGTTGGTTTGATTTTGTTGTGAAAATACTAATCGCCTATTCAGATATGTGTTTATCACGATAAACTTAATAATTCTTGAAAAAATTATTTGATGATAAGATATATATTTATGAACATAATGACAAACCATTCTAACGGACATAGTATGTCATTTTATCGATACTATCATTAATTTTAGATTATCAATTTAACATCGTGCTTCGGACAGAGCGGTTAAACTGGAGTGAATGTCCATGGAGAATGCCCTCGAAGCTGTGAAGAAAAATGACAGCTGGTAGATGGCTTCTAAGAAATTTGAAGTACCGAGAGCGACACTCAGCATTAAATCAAAACAAAACTTCGGAACCTAACCTAACCTAACAGTCTGGGTAGACAATACAAGATCCCGCTTTCTTCTCAAATAGAACGACAACTGGTTGAACATTTAAATCTTTAAGAAACGGGACTGTATGGATTTAACTTCTAAGGTGGTTCAAGAATTAGCTTAAAGTTTTGAACCTCAGTTTCAGCAGTGCCGAGGATTTTGCTGCGGTATAAGCTGACAAACATGCGTATGATGTAAGACGATTGCTCTAGCGTCTACTGTAATGATCTATATTCAAGACCAAAACCAAGGAAGACTTGATTAAAATGGCAGATCGTTATGCGCAGAAGTTCCTAAAGAAACCAAGTAATGTATTTATGAACTTTATACTAAATAATATTTTTTTATATTTTCGTAGAAAGCAATCACTTTGTGGTTTGGCATATTATATTAAATAAAATAACAATCACTTTGTATGAAATCACGAAATTTATTATACGTCAATCGGTTTCGTTTATGTCAAGCTTCATCAGGACGTATTTAAAACTAATCATAAATACAATAAGAGTGCATATATATAAATATATATAAATACATACATAAAGGAGATAGAATATAAAATTACATGTGAAAAAGAGAGACAGAATACATATATAGTTAAATAGAACATCAAGGGAGACAGAATATAAAATTATTTATTTAATATAATATTTTTTTAATATGTCACTTTCTCATAAAATGGGTATGTCGTTTTGTCCATATTATTGGACAAAATGAATTATTCCACCATCGTCTTAAAAATATATTGAAAGTTTTGTTAATAGTTTCAAGTAATTTGATCTCATTGATTTTAATGAACTACTGAATAAGATTTCTTATATTGTTTAAAATATGTTTTAAATAAAGATTTGCGACTAATTATGCAGATGGTATGTTATTTTGTATATTATGTAGGTATAAACTAGCAACTAGGAATTTATCTGACATCACAAAAAAGTAGAAAAAATACATTCATTTTACAAATTTTATATTTTGTACTTGTTATTTTTTGTATAAATTTTATGTTCTGTATGTGTTTTTTTTTAAATATTCAGATGAAATAAACATGATATAAGTATATATACCTACATAGATAGTAAGTTGAAAATATATGAACAAAAAATTTTTTTTTTAAATAAACATATGATATTAAACGATGTTAATTTATATGATCAATAATAAGTATTAAATATTAATCATGTATATTTCAAATATTAAACATATTACACATAAATCATTAAAATTGTCCACCAACTAAAGACTCGGGATATGGTGTGATTCGTAATTAAAGTGACATATTTTTATTTCAATATTACGCTGTGTGAAAAAATGTAATTATTTCAATAACGGTTAAAACGTATAAATTACAAATATGTACGTATTATCTAGCGCATAAATCCCTAAAGAGTTATACGAAGATTAATTTCGTCCGCCAGGGTGTAGCCGTCTCATCTCAGGTTTACTTTCATTTCGCAACATAACATACACACGTACGTACGTATGTACAACAGAAAACACAAAAAAAAATATCACACCGCAAATGGAACGAGGCACAACACAGGTATTATTTTACACACAGAGTCATCAATTCCAATTAGACGGATACAGGAGTATATTGCCCCAAGGAAAAGACAGAGGATAAGCCCCCTTAACCAGATAACATGACGGAGGACTCCGCAGAATAAAAGAATTAAAGAAGTTCGGCGAATTTCCCCAGCAAGGATTCTCCAATTTAAAAGAGCCCCGTTTGTAGAGATGGACGAAATGAAACAAAGCTAGAAATATTATACAAGCTATCCCGTTGATCCCAATACCATTCCTCAGAACAGCGAGCCATGGAGAGAGTAATGCTCGGTATTTCCCAGAACGATTAAATGGTTCGCCAAAGAACCAAAATCGGCAACATTACTTTAAGAATGTGCAAGTAACAGTAGTCCGGATGCCTCTGCCGAAGAATAGGCAACCGCTGGAGTGGAAATCTCGAATGGGAACAAAATGGATGGGTCGTCCACCAGCTCGACGACCCGATGACATAAGACAACATACTGGAGAGTTTTATATCCAGTAGCGGATGGACTCAAGCTGATGATGATGATGGAACATTTAAGTTCCATAGTAGCTGATTATATTTCCATATTTCCCAACCCTCTTGTTAGAAAAATATTATATTAAATAAATAATTTTATATTCTGTCTCCCTCTTTTTGGGGAAATATGGGATGTAGGAAGAGTGGAAGGAATTTTGAAGCGGAACAGGGGGGCTGAAGGACCAACTAGAACCAGTAAGAAACACGACCTACATGAGAAATGCACCTTTCGGTATATAGATTTTTTTCTTCCACTGGATTCACGGCTCTTCTGACTCCAAAAAACCACACTTCGGTGATAGCGCGTAGTGAGATGTCATACACCATGCGCAAGACGAAAGCACTAATCGATACGCACAGTAGCGGGGAATCGATTACACCCTAACAGTACACTATCAGCCCCACACAGCAGGACAATAATGCACAACCCAACAAATCGTCCTCACACGGCAGGAAGAACTTGGCGGCAGTTAACGCACCTAATAGTAAACGAATACTCAACTTCGACTGGTCCAAAACCATAGACAACAAAAACTAAACAGGAGGGTAATGGAAAGGAACTATTCTATATGCGAATGTCATGTTCACGTGCGCGCACACGGCGATCCATCAATAAGTTATAAAGATCGAAACGTAGCGTTTCATACCCACTACGATCGTGCAAAAGCTGTGCGAAAATGCTACAATTAAATTCAAGGTTTCATCAAAGATTTGAAACGAACTGTGATTAATATCAATGAAAATGTTAGTTTCACTATCTAAGCTATTTCTCTCTTTCCTTCAGACTGGCTATTTTACTCGTTACTGATGTTGGCGATTATGCAGTGATGTCCCTCGCATCCTTTGGTTTAAAACGATCCTAAGCCGTTCGATATTGGCTTCTAGGATGGAGACACCTGCGGTGTTGCCAATTAAATCACTCCATCTCTCTGTTCACGCGACCTTATTCCTTCGACGCATTTGTTTAATTCTGAGTAATCAAAGAAAGTGAGTAATCTACCGTAGAAAAGATATCTCCAACAAATTATAAAATGTAAAAAAAAATCCCTTTCTAACCGAATATCCCTATTCGAATAATTCTTACAGAAATGACATTACTGCGGTAACTGCACACAATTGATGTTTACATAAAAATAAGATTGAAAACTGCTTTATCGTAAG
The DNA here is from genome assembly GCA_031772225.1 of Eubasilissa splendida. NCBI lineage: Eukaryota > Metazoa > Arthropoda > Insecta > Trichoptera > Phryganeidae > Eubasilissa > Eubasilissa splendida. The sequence goes on along the minus strand of CM062848.1, from coordinate 22,514,235 downwards.
AACCATAAAATGCAGTAGAAATATTTTTTATAGCAAAATTGCCAGTGCCGTCTGCATTTTAACTATAACTTATATTATCAACTTAACATTTATTTAGTTCAAATATTAGATCGCTACCAAACAATTGTAATAACATAAATTACACGCATGTATTTAAAAAACGTTAGATTTTTTTAATTACGTTTGAATGGTGTGGTTACGAAACCGAATATTGCAGCGTGGTTCAGACCGTTCGTGGCTATCCATGTTATGATGTCGTATTTTCATAACACAACGCATTGCCCCTGTTTGAAAACACTAAATATTAGGTACTTTGACCTGATTTCACATCAATATTTAAAACATGAAGAACGATGACAAAACATTTTCGAAACATATCAATCACTCTCTTTATATCAATATCAATTTTCAATCGAATATATGATATTAATAAAAATACACACAAATATAATAATGCTACAATTATAATGTAAATCTACAATGCATGTGCAAGTATTGAAAAAAAAAGTAATATCAAATATTTTATAATAATAAATATCTAGTAAATAAGCGAACATATGTTTAAACGGAGCAATATATAATAAAACTGCCCAAATGATGCATACTATTTATTACATTAAGAAATCATTACACAGTCTAAGAACAACTTATCACGAATTTGCTGCTGTACGGTATAATTGGTTAGGGAGGTGCATAAAAGGTAAAACTCAGAGAATACTAAGAATATATAAAAAATAAAAATAAATTTAAAAACTATCCAAAGATTTTTTTATTCCATAATTACAAGTATGCAGAGGCAGCATTCATTTAAATATTATTTAGAAACGTTAAAGGGTATTTTTACTTAGTTTTTATAATAAATTATTATAATGATCACAATCTGGCAATTAAAACAAGAACACCAATAAACTCAAGCGAAAACAAATTCATCCGACATCTATATATGTGTTCATCTCACTGAGTTCACCCGTATTGTATATATTTATACATACTTTAAATATATATGTTGTGTCTGTTTATTATTAAACTAGATGAAGAAAGTCTGTCAATAATGACTAATAAAATATCTATCTGTTAAAACAAGATAATCTTATACAAACAAATTTATATAGAATAAGATTTATAAAAAAAAATGTTGCAGTTAAAAATATATTTTTCAATAAATAAACTTTACTAAAAGTTGTAATTTTCGATTATTTCTCCACAACTCTTTGTCTTGCACCAAGGCTTGATTATGATTCGACCGTGCTTACTATGCGTACACTATTCTCCCGATTCGGGCGATATTTTTCTTCGGTGAGAGAACAATTTCCTAGCCCCTTCATGAAAGCTCTTCAAGATTGATGGGTGAAAAATCATACGCGTGAAACGAGCATCTAAGTGTCCATAAATTTTCTACGGGATCCAGTTCCGGGCTTTGTGCCGGCCTTTCTAAAATATAGAAATGCTGTCCATCTTTTGAAGAATTGACAGTGAGTTTAGAGCCATTCTCGTGCTGTAGTATATATTTGATATTACATAGGAAGTCTCATTCTTTATTATTTTAAAATATATATAATTCTAATGACGTATTTGTTCATGACATTACAAAACATATGCGACATCAAATAGTCCCATACCGTGATGTTCAAGTAAGTTTTACAGTGATTGACGTGCACTAGGGATTCAGTATTCTCGGCTTTTTAAATTCCCGAAACTCGAGAGTCACAATTTTGTCCCGGGAAGCCCGGGAAGTTGAAGCCAAAAGTCCCGGGAATTCCCGGGAATCGAGACCATGAATTTTATTAAATTAAAAAGAAAATATATTTCATAAATATTCATATGTATAATAGGTATATAGTAAATATTAAGGAAATTAAAAAAACAAAGGTACTTATGATAATATTAATTTTATAAACAAATAAAAACTATTTTATTAAGAACACATTCTTATTGTGAAGTTGTAATTATTCCGAACATAGGTCTATATATATATATATATATATATACATATAAAATCAATTTTATCTAAAAAATATTGTTGTTGCGCTACCGGGATTCGAACATGGATTGGATTGGACTGATTTGGATGGAATTGTTTTAGGAACTGGTGCGCCAATAACGGTTTCACTCAGCAATATAAGTATTCCGATATTAGAAGTATAATAATTTAATTATTATATATGGTAAATACATATAAATAAAAATAAATATACACTAAAGGCGCACATACATTGAAAAAATATAAACAATTAATACATACGAACACACCCAAATCTATCATGTTACGCGATTCATTCAGTTAATAATCCCGCATCAGGTAATTTTTAGAGCAATTCTTATAAGTAAGAACCAACTTCAAATGAATGTTTATACCCTTTCTTTGTACGAGTATGTTTTATAGTGATATTTTGTCGACCAAAATATTACTATTTAAATACTCAGTGGGAACTGAGCATTTGTTAAAACTTCGCCACTTCGGTAGATATCATCAATTGACATGGCAGCCGCTTAATGAGGGAACATGGCTATTAATTTTTTTTATTAAACTTTGTACTACACGCACGTTTGTTGTATGTAACTCTACACATCTCGAAACCATAGTAGTGACAAAACAACTCAACGTGTGTGTTAAGTTTAGTGAAAAATTAAAACAGCCTCTGTTTAGGAATTATTCGTGCTTTGGTTGCTAGCCCTAATTTTTTTTTTAAACTCGTGTACGTGCACTCTATGTTATGTGGGTAAAGCTGCAAATTGCCGGGAGTCAGAACCATTTGAACCGGCATAGGTTAACCTTTTAAATGCCAACTCTATTTGAAATGGAAGACACCGCATAGGGTAAGACTAGGCTTTAAGTGTCTTGACTAATCTATCAAAAGCTGGGACCTGTCGTTCACATATGGTAAAAGGTGCAAGTGCGCGTTAACACGTTTATAGCTTGGAGTAACATACAATGTTCACGCGCTCCTGACATTTTAAAGGTTAAACGTCATTGGGCAGTGGTCCACGCGGAATGCAGATTATGTTTTATCGGTGTTTATAGTCAGTCTTTATCGGATCGGATTAAGTTCTGTAAACTAGCCAGCTGGAAACAGGAGCAAAGTAAGGAAGAAGGATCACGAAACAACAAAAGTCTATAACAAGCGTGACCGCAGATAAAGCAGGTGAGTGGTTTTACTCTACACGATACAACCTCGCATCTTTTATCAATACAAAAAATCCCGATTCAAAAAAAATTATCTAGCCCTTTCCTTCCTCCATTCCATGAACAGTGACTGAAGACGACACGTGTACTTATGAAACTAGAATATTTTAAGCTAACAGTGCGGTAAACTATGTTATGATAAAAAATGTTTTCAGATGATTTACAGTGGATTATGATACGGTTTCTCCCGAATCGTTAAATGATTTCCTTTGTTTTTGCGGCCTTGATGGCTGTTCCGCTTAACCGATTACCTCGGGACCCAAACACAATAATTCATCGGCGATCCTTGTATTTTTTTCTGGGATATTTTTAACGAACGGCGTCCTTTCTCTTCCGGCGTAAAAAGGAGTTAGTAATTTATCGGTCCGACGCCTTCAATCCGTCAATCACAGTTCGCTCCCGTGGCTTTCTTTGTCCACGAGCTGAGCTCCGATAACGAGGCCGGCGCGCGACTCTGACAGGTCCGCTCGGCAGACCGACGACGTTTTCAAAGAAAATAATCAATTAAAATATTGAAAGAGAAAAAACTCTCATCGATTCCGACTAAGTGAGAACGAAATTAGGGCGCGAATTGACGTTGAATCAAAAATTTTAAACAATTATTATTGAAGTGAAACTTTTTTACCGATATAGTAAATTCAAAAAGGTCAAAGGTCACCGTCACACGAATTTGAAACAAAAATTAATAATCAAAAATAGCATTCATCGCCATTCTTACGTGTTTTGCCCTTTTCCATTAAGGGAGAGATATGCTCGACGTATTGTTCTATCGGCCGGTCAACCTAATTATAAATGTGTACACTTATCGAATTGTCTTATTTATTTTTGTCATATTTTACAGTGTTGCTTATTCTCTGTTACCTGTCCTCGGTATATTGTATTGTCGTGTACAAAAATTATTGTACAGTTATTTATTAGCAATATTTTAAAATGTCCTAGAACACACAATTACTGGATTTTTACCGACAAAGGCACTGTTATTAAACAAATATCAGGTGTCTCATAGAGACAAAGCTATTTTTTATTATATTTAATGGAAATATATAGAAGTATAGGGTGATTACAGGGCTTACGACCTGTCTTCGGCTGGCCTAAGTGATCACTTTATATATATATATGTATATAACGTTCACCAATTCTCACCCCTCAATCTCCACATTTATGTATTTATTTATATGTTAGTATGTGGACTCGCTTTGAGTACCACTACACCATCGTCATCTATGGACTAAAATAATAATTTTAATAATTTATTTTTCCCTTCTTTTAAACAGCATATATGTCATCACTATTAGAATCTGATTATTTAAAATTATTTTAATGCAATATTATTTATCTGTAAAATGTTTTTTGAGATATTATACTAGAATACGCCAGAAAAATCAATATTCTTAAATTTTTTTATATATTTTCTTATTTTGACCAGTATACTGTAATATTAGCAATATTTAAATATGTCCAAGAACACACAATTCCTGGATTTTTACCTACAAAGGCACTGTTATTAAACAAATATCAGATATCTCATAGAGACAAAGCTATTTTTTATTATATTTAATGAAAAATATATGGAAGTATGGGGTAATTACAGGGCTTGCGATAAATATATAATATATCTATATAAATATATCTAGCTTCGCAATTATAATTAGAATGCTTTTCTGGGAGAAAGTGGTAGGGCCATTCACTAGTCGCCTACTTTTGATAGAAGTCGAAATATGACGAAAAAGAATATTATCGCCAATGAAACCATTTAAAATAAATTAAATAAAAAATACTCGTACAACAAATTAAGGTAAAACATTTATAATTATAATATTAATATTAATATCCGAATATTAATTTCTTATATTAATTAACACATTTCCATATCATCGCTAAGATTCCCCGCGAAGGTATACTTGAAGACAGAACCCCATACTCTTTTGCGCCGATGAACAAAACATTGCTTATTTTCACTCTTCTGTTAATGCAAAGCTCATCGATTATTGGTTTACAGGTAATGCCAAATTTTTCATGTACATTCCGATTACTGTTTCGTCGTACACGCTTTCACTTTATTTATTTTCTCTACACACTTCGCCTCGCTCATGTTCTAACCACCTCGGCAACCCTCTCATAACATCGTTAACTACGCTTCAATTAGCAATCAATTAATTTCAATTGTTAAGTGTAGAAAATATTGCGTAATAATAGTTACAATGTATAATATTTTCTACGTTAATAATAATAAATATTGTATAATAGATGTTCTCACCCCCAACTAATATATATATATTTATTTTATTAATTCATGAAATGATAACATTTACATGTTTGTGTTTAACATTTGTAAGACTTAAAATGCTGTTAATTTACGTATCATAATGTATAAAAAAGTATTAAGTATTAGTGTTAGAATTTATTCAGCAAAATTCGTTTTGTTTTGTCGTATAGATACCCACTGCGGTGCCTACATAACACAATATAATTTTGTTAAGAATTTTAGATTTATTATCTCTGTGGTAGGTACACAATAATATATTGAATTAAATATATTAATTAGAAAGATATACATATAAAATCAATTTTATCGAAAAATATTGTTGTTGCGCTACCGGGATTCAAACCTGGATCTCTTTCCTAACCGGGGAAGGTGCATTATCCAACTATGCTTCAGCGACAATATTTTTAGAGACAAATTTTCGAACCTATATGTTCCCTTTTGATATTAAAATATCACAGACCGTCTGTTCTGAATAATTACAACTTCAAAATAAGAATGTGTTCTCCTAATAATATATTATATAGTCAAAATTAAAACACTGGTGTCATCACAAATGTATGGAAATGAAGATTAAAATTGACAATAAAATAATTCTAATGCACTGAATGTTCAGGTGCATGTAATGAAGGGACCAACCGCTTACTCAGGACCATTTTATAAGCAAAAGCTCCCAAAACGGTATTTTTCATTCACAGCCAGAATGGATATTTTTATACTAAATAGTCGCCCGTGCAAGTTCACTGCATCCAAACGTTCAAGAAACGACGCACGGCCGCCAACCAAAAACATCTCTCATTACACCTATGACTTCATATAAAAATCCATTGCTCACGTGTGGAAAATTCATATAAATAAGAGTAAAGAGTAAAACAAATTAAGAGCGAATGCTGTAGCATAGTCGACAGAATTTTTATTAAATTTATTTATATTATATTTACACCCTTATGTGCTTTTACAAAGTTAATTATAAAAAAAAAACATGTACAGCTACACAAGTAGCATGGAATATATATAAAAAATTGATTTAAAAAAATGGAAAGCAATAAAAATTTAGATTAGCAGAAAAGCATCAAAAAAATAATTCTTATAATTAAACATTGAATATCGGAATATATCTACAAGACCAAAAATTTTCCCAAGCTCGTTGTGTGGGTGCATTCTTACAAAAATATCTTTCTATTTGATTAATTTAATTTATATTAGAATTAAGATGGCTCGATGCAGTGGTTTGGTCATGGGGAACATATGAGCAAGGAAAGTATGGTAAAGAAAATATAAAGAATTGCGTTTTGAAGGCAACAAAACAGAGAGCGTCCTGGGGTGACCAAATTAACCAAATTTGGAGCCTTCAAGCCCTATTAAAAACATCAATAACCGATGAGAATGCATCAGAAGAATATAATGTGGAAGTGGACGAGGCAAGAGTAGTAAGCCAGGACAGAAGAGTGTGTATTCTATATGCTCTGCCTACCCTTGCAGAGAAAGGACGTAATGATAAATTAGTTACTTAAAACATTCACCTTTAAGAATAGGTTCGGGTCCCATCGGATCGGTGACCGTATCCCGCCTTAAAGGCAGCCGAGATAATCTTAATTTAATATAAGTGCTTTGATATTGTTCTAAAGAGTACAACTAGCATGTCTAAGAACACAGACTACCAAATATATAGTGTGAGACGTTTTCTGGCGGACTATCCTCCACCGACCAGCAACAGCGGAGAGTATGAATGTGAGAACGTGAATCAGAAGCTACCTACTTACCATAAGGTCTAGATCCACTCTAACCATCTTCTGAGAAAATAATCTTTATTAAAAACAGCAAAATATGTAGGATGATATTTTTACGTTAAATTTTATTGTAAGATAAAAAAAACAGAAAATTAGAAGAATTTGACTTGTTGAATAATTAAGATTAAATGACAGTACGGAGCTACATAATAGGCGACATTAACATTACATAATAGGCGGCATAATAGACGACAATAACAATGTTACATGAAAGTGGATGAATCCTCTTGCGTCTGCCGTAAAAAGATCATCATCATTCCATTTTTGTGTCCTGGGAGCAGCATTCACCGTCGCTTTCGAATGCCTGGCAATTGGTCAAGACACTTCCTCAAACGGCGGTCCATGCACGAATCCTCATCTCCCAGGTAGACCATGATGAGTAATGACAAAAGGTAATGGAAAGAAAAAGTAATGTGAAGAAAGAAGAGTGATAAAAAGAAAGAAAAGGATAAAAAAAAAGGGAAATTTAATCATTTCCTGCAAAAATACAAATTTTTACGATAGAATTAGGATTTGAAATACTATAAAATGAGTGCTTGTAAAATTGAAAAATTATGTGGATTTTTACCCGTCATTATCTCCATCGCGTGATGTCCAAACGCCACTCCCTGGCGTTGGCTCTTCGTCTACATTTTGTAGAGGGCTTCATCCTCACCGTATTTTCAAATACGCGAATTCAACGGATATGGCGACAGACGCACGACTGCCCGCGAGCGAACCCCTTCAGCTCGCAGCCGCGAGTAGAAATGGACGTACCTGGCTAGCGCTGATCCGTGACGCGAAACGCCGATCACGAACCTCGCGGCCAATATCGAAGCGTAAAAATATTTAACCAGGGTATTTACTTTAATAAATTAGGTACTCATGGCACCTTATCACTCCGTCCAAAATTTGTAACGTGACAATAGACAAACTTACAGAAATTTCTTGTTCCAATATTTTCATTTTGGTGTCACTTACGTGATCACTTTGGTACCACTTACGCAATCAAATAACTAAAAATGTAAAAAATATTCCTTGTTTACACAAAGATTTCATTTTCGAAGAATAAATACTTTTACTGTTGCATAAAGGTGTCATAATCTATCGGATTTATGTTTCCACAAATAATGTGTGTAGCCTCGTCGTATGTAAACTTTATTTCATGTCTATTCATTTACTGGTCTGTGTGTAACAATATGAGTGAATTTGAAATAATTCGGATAGGAAATTGTGGAATTTGATTCTCTTACACCATTGGAATATGACGTGAAAAAAAACGGTATGATTATTGAAAATACATTTTTCATGCGTACATTGTTGTTTCTTATTATATTTACCGCACCTCATTATACAATATATAATACAACGTTATGTATTAAATCCAAGTGAGGACAAAAAAGTAACGTTAAGTAAACAATAGTCGCGGAGGAGTAGAACTACACCGTCTGCTCGGTGTTTGCCCGGTGCCCCGTGCGCCTGGCCAGGTCCGGTATTTACTCAGAGGAGACTCGGGAACTTTTCCCAATAAGACGTCCCAAAAGACGGACGATTTGTCAAGGATCCCGCCGCCGTCCATCCGGCAAGGAAAAGTTTCGACGTGATTAAACAGCCGTGAAAACTCTCGGGGATCGGCTTCCGCAGACCTTCGGAGACTCAAAGCCGACGCCGATGCCAAAGTCATAATGGTATGGCGATAACTTCCAAATCAAAACCAAGATAGTTAGTTGTTGGAGTATAATATCCACTTTTGGGTGAATGGTGAGTTCACAATTTAGTTGCAATATTCCATCGAGCATAAAGGTGAACATTTGGGTGCAACGCAACGACTGCTCGAATTTATTTTACCGGAATAGGTTATTACATATTCAATCTATACAGCCAAATTGTCAAATTAATATTTCATAACATAAATGGTAGTTAGGTGCAAGCTAAGAAAATATTAACACTATATTAATCTTTAAACTTTAAAAAAAAAAATGTTATTTTTAAGGAGAACACATTCTTATATGCAATTTTTAATACAAATTGAATAAATCCCGGAAGCAACCACAATATTTTTTCGATAAATTGATTTTATATGCATATCTTTATAATTAATACATTTAATTTGTATTAAAAATATCAGAATGTGTTCTCCTTAAAAATATACAAGTTGTAATTAATGTTTCCAAAATTTAATAAAAATGACGTCTGACGTCTCCAAAGGTGTTTGAGATTCCGTAAATATAAAGAAGATTACTTTTAAATAATGAAACGAAAGATGTATCAATTTGAAAGTGCAACATATAAGTTCGAAAATTTGCGGTCGACTTACTGTGTTGTTGCAGCATAATCGGTTAATGTATTTCCCCGGATAGGAAGAGATCTAGGTTAGAATCCCGGTAGCAACAACAATATTTTTTCGATAAATTTTGTATTAAAAAAATGTTATTGTTCTAGTTTTTAGTATTAAAATAAATGAGTCGCAGTAGTCGTAAGATTTTTGAATCAATAATAAACTGTATTTTTGATTCAAAATGATTTAAAATCAAATGAATTACATAAATAAAAGTATAATATGTATATTAATTCTTTTAGAATAATTTTCTCAAAAAGAAGAATATTCACAGCGGCAGTCAATAAACGAAGTTTTTTATTACACCGCTTATAGCACGGTATGCTTGGGAAGCGGAACACATTTTCTTGAGAACAGAATACGGCAGAGTTCATGTTGTCTGTTTTTTTTTTTCAATATAGGTCTCACAACCCAAAGTTTTTAACTCAGAGGAAGCAAGTTTAACTGGAATTTTAAACCAAAGTAAAACTAAGGGCGAGTAGGAAAATAGATGGACGGTAATCAAATCAAACCAAACCATGTACATGTCTGCAGAGACCACTAGTTTGATCGCAACCCTGTGCACCACAGTAAAAAGGGATAGTTCTTAAATATTATCTACGCCAAACATAATTTTTAGATTTAAACCAATGTACTTTTAAATTAAATATCAACATCATCATTTGGCGCTGATGGCCATCCGGGTAGGATTATTATGTGGGTGTTTTCTGACAAACACACTTTGTTCTTATAGATCATCAAAAATTTTAAACCGACCGAATACTAATTTTAATTAAAGGTTTAAAAATAATTGTTACTATGACAACAATGAAATTATTACGTTAATTGTTGATGTACGTAACGTTAACTTTGTGGTTAGACATAATAAAAAATTGTATTTATATTTAACTTTGTATAAACCACTATGAGTTATTTTTAAACGTATCTCTCCAGTCCTGACGAAAATACGTTAGTATCGAAACCGGTTGACGTAAAAATAACTCATACTGAGATACAATTTTTAATAACGTTAATTGGTAACAAAAGAAAAAACTTAATGTTAGCGGAAATTTGTTTAGTCTTACTACATCTGCCATCTGCTTTAGCATTTTGTATTAAGACTCGAATATTTTCACACTACTTGTATAAGTATAATTATAGTAATTAGTTTGAATATAAGTTTATTAAGAACTTAGGCTTACCTAAGTTCTTAATAAACTTATATTCAAACTTACCTAAATTCTTAATAAACTTATATTCAAACTGATTACTATAATTATGCTTATATAAGTAGTATGAAAATATTCGAGTCTTAATACTAAATAAAATTCATTCTACATTACTAAATTGTAATATTCAAAATATAAGATGTTTCAGTTTTCATCAAGAATACGCCTTGCGTGATTTCAATTCAACTAATTCACTTCTTAGTTAAATTGAAGCTTCTTTGCACTTGAACATATGTTATGCGGATATTATCATTTTTCTATTTAAGAATTAAATAACTTTTTATAACTGTTCAAAGGTTTTTGGTGAAACTTTGTAGAATTCCATGATTATTTTGTAAATTGAGTTAAAACACTGTTTTATTCCACTATATTTTATTGTGAGAATGGCAGGGCACGCAATAATGGAGGGCCATTCATTTGATAATAGTAATTTACAACTTATACATAGTTGCGCCAAAGGACAAAAGTTAGACATTCTAGAAAATTTAGAAATATTTAATAATAAAAACATAATAAATATTCAAATACCGCCCATTACATTCCCTCTCTTATCCATTTTAACTCCACCCCCATCCCCACCTCCGTTAACTCCAAACACACCATATACTACTGTCTGAAAGTGTTTTTAATTTTAGTTGAATTATATTATTGATAATGGGAATATGTTTCCGAAAACGTTCTAACTTTTAACACAATAAAATATAGTGGAATAAAACAGTGTTTTAACTCAATTTACAAAATAACCTTTTATAGTTTTATTATTTATCTAGGTAATATGGCATGTAGAATAGTATGTAAAAGATAAATAAATAAAATATTAAAACTACTAAAGTTATTTAATTTTCAAATGGTAAAGTGACCTTTGACACATATGTATTATTTGCACCCATTAGCCCAAACTGTTTGCGGATGTGAATATCTTCCGAATACGGGATATTCGGCCAAGGCGGTTTCCGGCAGAGTCCAGGTCCGCGCCACAAACGCACTCCAGTCAAGTCAAACGTCATTTATCGTACTCTTTCGAGTCATTAATCTACTATCAGTATCTATCTTCATTGTATCCGACCATCTCATTCTTGAGCAGCGGCAGGTGTAGCCTTTCGAAGAGTACTAAAGTTCTCGCGATTTCATAACTGTCTCTGGTTGGTACTCAATTTTAGGTACCAGAAGAAATACACAAGAGAAGGAAAAAAAGGACTCATCGTACTTCACCCTCTCCTGGATCTCCGAGCAACTCCGAAAAGTGGACTGTATATAAGATTATCACACACAATATCTCGTCAAAGGTTCCAAAACACTAATAGAGACTTCGAAATCTCCGAAATTGATAAGAGGTTGTCACCGAATTGTACCAATGCAGGACCACCTATCGACTGACTATTGGGGCCGGGAGGAGATGGGAGGGGATATAAGGCGGGGGGGCACAGAGCATTATAAATATATTCCGCCCTTTGTTGGTTGAACCAAAAAACCATGGCCTTGTCGAGATCCTCATGTGTTGACAATTTCATCGTTTTTTACAGTTCATGCCTATAGCACTATCTGATATGCCTACACAATCTACCAGTTTTCTATTTCTATGTCGCCTATGGTTTGGTCACCAACATTATATTAGTTTATTAAAAATTTAACCGTTGCACCGTTTTCGAACTTTTGAATAATTTCTAGCTTTTGTTCAATTGAAAGCACAACTCGTTTGCGTTTATCCATTATCAAAAATAAAACATCTTTTTACAATAAAATAATTTTTACACCCCTGAATGAATATGGAGAAAACGCAATGCCACTTTCGTATGTTACCAGCACTTTATTGCAAACGAGTGACTTAATGACAAAACCAACCCCAATAAACCTTTAAAACAAACTGAAAGCTACATAATAACAATAAATGTTTTCGGACACGATGACAGCTGATGTGTTTGACTCTAAACACATGACTCTTATGAGCGCATGAAACATTTTAGTTTTTGTAAAAAAAATATTCAATGAAATTCTAAACATCCCGGATAATCAAGAGTCTACTGTATGTCCCAAACGGTCTCTATTTTAGGCAATATCAATAAGTGCCCTAATTCCAAAACCCCCTAAAATTACTATGTTTTCGAGTTATGTATGAAAACGTATATATCATGTAATACTATTGTGTAATGTATTTTTTTTTCTGTACATATCGTTTTAGTAGCCATACTGGATTTTAGATCACGTGATCATCAATAAGCGTTATGATTAGCTAATTTAATTATAGGGTAAATAGCAACTTATACTCAGTCTGTTTTGGGATATTTTGGAACTAACTCGGATTTTAAACATGCAATATCAATGGATTGAAATGGCTTTTGCGAGAAACAATGTGTTATACATGTAGCTGACAAAAAAATCTTCATAATTACATATCCCAAATCCGTTTTAGGGGGTTTTGGAATTAGGCGCTACAAGTATCAAAAGATACTTCCCCCATTCACATCTGTAAGTGTCCAGCATTCATTCATTTTTGGTGGGAAGCGATGGCGATTTGCACGAAATCTACGTATTTCATCAAAAATTTACTGTTGGAACAAAGCGCAACATGTTCACCATTAAAAAAGAACAATTTATTTCTGCCCTACCGACCCGTGCCCGCCCGGGGGTAGGCTGTAAGCCTTCGTCGAAATAAATCACAGGTGGTCCAAAATTAAATTAAAATAAACTCTCTGTTATGCTGTTAGAAACGTTTGGATTTTTATGTGGGACGATAGAAAGTTCAGCAAATTTTGGCGGCACGTACTCTGCACCGGCAAATCGCAATGGCGTGACCCAATTCCGACAATGGCGCAATGACTAACTTTCCCATCCTTTCAGATCATACGCGATATGATGAATCATTAAAATTAAAAAATATTTTTATTTATTATCTTTGTTTTATTAACCACTAAATTGAGTTTAAATACATCTACCGGTTTCGAAAAATACCATTTTCTTCTTCGGGATGTCATAACCACAAAGATAATATTGCTGATTTTAAAAGTATAAAAAATATTTATTCCCATTATTAATTAATCCGTATGTTGGAGAATTGACCAGTGAAATTTTGCAATCAGCATCAACAAATCGTACAAATGTAAAATTTGATTCCAGATACTAATCATTCATTGAAAACATTATGCATTGAAGACATTTGAAAGACAACACAACAGAACCAACACATTACTATACATATATTATGTAACAATCGTAAAAATATTCTCATCGATGTGCTAAATTACGAGTCGAAAATGTTCAAGGAATATGTTTAATCGAAATAATCACATAATTACTTTTTTTTTTAAATGTAATTAATCTCTGACATGGTTGAGATTAGGCACATATTTTCTAACATTTTCGACTCGTAATTTAATCGGACCCTAATATATACAGAATGTAACATGTATTTGAATAGACAAGCTTACACGAAATACGCTATAACAATATTCTTACTATTTTCTAACTAAGCTACCCGCTATGCTATTAAAACGCGGCTAACCTAGTGGTCACACAGGTCGAGGCTCGGACCGCAGATCAATTGATCTATAGGCGGTAGTGCAAACAAGCGCTTCATGAATTTAGCTCAAGAAGTACAAATCACAAATACAACTGTTGTTCTGATAATAAAATTTCTTTTAGGTTATCCTGCCGTGGGTCGGTTTTTGTTATGAGTGACGTTTCGGTGCAAAACTCGAAAATATACGCATGTAATTTTGTTGAAAAAATCCATTATTATCCAAATTACTTAAGTACATTCTTACAGAATACAGTTATTTATGTATAATGACTATAGCTCTTGGAGATATAACCATGCTTCAATGTTCCTATTTTTTTTTTGAGAAATGAATATTATTGGAATTGAATTGAAAAGAATTTAATAATACAAAAACTTAAATGCTCACCGTGAATCGTATTGATAAAGTAAAAATATCTCACAAAACACAAATATTTGATTTTGTAAAATGGCAACAAAATATATGTGATTGTACTTCATCCGCACATTAAAAAAATTTATGTGAGTGTATCAATATTTTGATTAAAATTATTTTTACAAAACACACCGAAACAGCTAACATCTGGCATTCAAGGTTTTCTAACTGAGGTACTCGGCTATAGGACAGAAGCATTAGTGGCCGAATCCTACGTGATCCGACTTAAAAACTACTCTCGAGAAGGAATGTGTGCGTGCGCAGCGTGGGTACTGGATCTAAAAATCTAGATTTAAAGAGACCACACGAAATAATGCGAAAACGAAACCCAAAAAGGGATTCGCGTCTTCCCGGGATACATAAATCCGGGTCGGGGAATAGATGTAAAAAAATAAACAATAACTTTAATGATGCGGAAAATTGTATCTCCTGTGAAATATGATCCCCACCGCGACGGGCAAATATCAATTTTCGTTTACGTTATAGAAATATTTTTATATTCGTAACGTAGAAGCGAAGGCAGTTTTTGCCCGCTGCGAAAACCGCCCCGGAATAATCACGGGAACAAGAGGAGAAGGCAATTTGCATAGCAAAATCCAAAAGGCCACTCTCAATGATAGACGCATAATTCGCACACTCGATCATAAGTCAGAAGCAGTGATATTTCAAACGAATAAAAAGTCTTAATGACGAAAATCTTACATATTATTACGTACGTACAAGACGAATACTAATGGATGTTAGATTAGGTAATGACCCTTTTTGAACTCTAATTTTACAAAAGTTTACATGTTTATAGCTTGTGGTTAGTCACAATTATTGTTTAAAAAACTAACCTCGTTGATTTCAAATAAATATTTGTTAATACAAAGTAAGTCATTTAAAAAAATTAATAAATCTATCAATTTTAATTGACAAAAAAAATCTAGCATTTTACATTACATACATTTAATTCTTAATCATGCACGATACTGTATAGATATTTCAGTGCCGTGTGCGGTTCTGAAGTTTAAACACATTTTATTTCTTTTGAAATTAGCTAAATTAACTTTGTGGTTAAAATTCATTATTTTTATTTGTTAACTTTGTTTTATTAACCACTTATTTATAAAACTTATCAAAAAATTATAAACAACCAATTAAATTTAACTACGAATCCCATTTTAAATTTTTTTTCCTAAAAATTATTCGAATAAATTTGTATTAAATAACAATTTGAGTTAGGTATTAAATTTATTTTTTAAATAGATTCTGGTAAAGAAACAGCATATTTTGATTAGTATTGACATCCTGAAAAAGAAAATGTGTATTTTTCGAAACCGGTAGATGTATTAAGTGGTTAATAAAACTCAATAAGTGGTTAATAAAACAAAGTTAACAAATAAAAATAACATTTTATTTCATTTTCCTAATAAAAAAAACTACACCCAAATCTATTCGAATTGATAAAAACAAATATTTCAAAATCTCGAAAACCTAAAAACAGATGTCAGCCCAACAACGCGCTATTATTGTCGGTAATATTTAGATTGTTTTGATTTCTGATAATAACAGATGTTGCATTATTGCACTGTTGCTTTACAGAAAATTAGATAAATGCTGTAATAATTATTTTATAACACAACGGTTTTATAACAGTTTAGAAACGTAAAAAAAAAACTCTGAAACCATGCATGGCACGGCTTAATATGCATTTTCGAATCACATTGTTATGAAATTAACAATACGCGACCAAAACAGAGGATGTATATTTGTTTTGCATATATTGGAGTACATAAATATATATTTTTTGTATTTATTGTTAGTTTTAAATACGCCCTGACGAAGCTTGAGCTAAGCGAAACCGATTGGCGTTTAATGAAATTCGTAGTTTTATACAAAGTGATTATGTTTTATTTAATTTACTTTTTATTATTGCATACATGTTTATTAATTAGCCCCAAGTCAGATATTACGACTCAAGAATAAATAACATTGATCAACTCAGTCTAAAACGATAAAAAATAACACTCAGTCAAAAAAATACAACTAGCGATTTGTGGAGCACTCAGATTCTAATGAATATGTACTGATCGAGTAGACGTAAAATAAACTCCGGAAATAATTCCACGTCCGAACGATTGCAACAATGGTCCGGAAGAAAGTGAGATCATACACGACTGAATCCACCGTTTACAGATACTGAACTGACGATCTGAAAACAATCGATCTGATCGACGGAAAAAAAACAAATGCCGAGACAGAAAAAAAACAACAATGAATCACATCACAGATTATCTGTGTTGTAATTGAATTATTAATTATAAATTCGTAGGATTTAAGAACCAAATATGTGTATAAAGATGATTACTATAAATTATTTACAATAGTTTGGAAAATTCTACCATCTGCCAAAAAAGTTACACATAATATAATTAACACAAATTAAATTAATCAACTAGAAAGATATGCAGAAAAAATCTATTTATCGAAAAAATATTTAGTTGCTATCGGGATTCCGCTATAGAAATCGAATACGTTGTCGACAAATTTTGAACTTATATTCTGTAATCTTTCCAATTGATACATCTATTATTCCATTTTTTCAGATTCGAATCCCAATAGCAACTAAATATTTTTTCGATAAATAAATTTTTACTGTATATCTGTTTAATTGATTCATTTAATTTGCATTAGAATTATGTTATGAAAAATGCAACTTCACAACAAAAATGTGGTGTCCTTAAAAATATAATATAATTGTAGAAGCGATAATGAATAAAGTAAATATTAATACCGACCCGCACCGTAGCTATTTAACCCTATCGTCGGGTCTGCTCATAAGAGCAGGACCCACCACAAACAATGTGTACATGGAAAAGACGATAGAATGTGTTGTGCCATGCACATTTAATAAGCTAAATAAAGACTTAGTTAATATCATAAAAATAAATAAATCTCATTGAACACCATTGAAGGTAAAGTGAAACAACATGTTCTATATTAGTAATCGCTTTAGCAATTGTTTTATTCAATTTTCACGTGATTTCTATTAAAATAGGTACTTTTTATTTATTGTCTATACTATTTATTTATTATTAAAATACTATGTAAGGGTAAATACTAAGTAAAACTGTCTGTTTGGCAGTTTTGAATGCCGTGCATTATAAATTGATTATTGAAATAATAAAATTGAGAAAAAAATAAATATAATACATATCATATATTTACTACCTCTCTCACGGATCTTCAATTATTTTCTGCCTTTCCTTTCCACCTGTTGCCCGCTACTCTTCCAATGTCATTGCTCCATCAAGCTTGAGGACGAACACGTGTTCTACTACTCTCCAAAGCTTTCTTTCTCCACCCTCCATCATCTTTTTTTCATATATAAAATGTAATATCTTAATGTGTCCTTTTGTATGTTACGCGTAGGGAAATTTGAATGGAAACAGATTCATTACACTGCAGTGAAGTATACAACTATATTTTGATCTGCAACCTCTACTAGACACCGAGCTACAGGCGATTTCCTATTTCACGCTAAAGAATGAAGTCACGATTTTCAGAAGTATTTGTGTATACAATCAAATACATAAACGATGTCCCGAAAGCGCTTGAAGTTTTGACAAAATATCTGTTTACGTAAATATCTTCGATAGCTCGTTCCCAGGTTTCCGATTAACAATAAGCACACATATGATATATGAACTGCACTAACCTTTTTAATTATGCTGTCTTTCAAGTCCGATATTATTGTTCTTTTAGCTGGGTTGTCTTCTTTAGATATCGACCGACCGAAGCGAAGCGCACACTGGTGGTTTATTTGGACCACTAGACTGGTCGAAGCGCGGGATGTAATAAGAATGACGCATGTCGGTTACCGTCTTCTTAGCTTTCCAAACAAATGATGGCAATACTCACTCACACACACATGTACATTATTATAAACCAAGAAACTCAGTATTGCCAATCGAAGGAACAAGGCGCGTAAACAATATTATAAACTGGAAATTTGTCGCATTAATTATTTTTGCGAAATAATCCTGGATCCGCAAAGGTTTCAGGAGAGTGAGTAGGCCGAAGTCAAGATGGCTTGATGTTGTGATGGTAGATTGACGTGGTAAACTTGATAAGGGCTGCCAAGATGGAAGGAAACGGTGACAAATCCTGCAGGCAGCCAAGACTCAGTCAAGGTTGTAGTGCTGCGGCCGCTGGTAATGACGATAATGATACGTACTTGAATGGTAAATAACAACTCTGTAAACTAATTCTAAATAAAATGCAACGCACTGAAACCGAATACTGACAATAAAATGGTTCACGCATGTGTTACCAAAGCCATATTGTTAGACAGAGCGCAGCGTCGGGGTTTAAGTGAAGATGAAAGAATAAGAAAACGAGACACGACAGTCGGGTTCTGTAACAACATTATCTGTAGGCCCGTCACGCGCTCCCAGATTGGTATTCAGGCCAGACAGGAATTTTTATATTACATTAAATTAATGAAATTGGAAGGAACACCAACAGGGCTTTAACCATATTGCAGCGAGGAACAATATCGATAGTGGGAAATTATTCAATTAACTGTCGAAAGGCTGAAATCGAAAGACGTGATTGTCAAAATGATAACGAATTAATCTAAAAATTTATAAAATATTTTGTTTAATTTATTCGTGAAGTGTGAAATGAATTTTGAGTAGAAATAAAGAAAAAAATATCTTGTGAAAACAAAATAATGACTGACGAATTTCTGTGACTGAATAACTTATCATAAACACAGAAAGTTGCATTCTGCGAAAATCAATACTGATTACTTATATTATTGACTTTTTTTTATTACATAAAAACTAATTTTGATATAAGACATACCCGTTATCCCTTAGATTTCAAATAAAGGTGGAATAATATTTATAATATTAGCAAAATCAACTGTGTAGTTCATTTTTAGATTATTTAACGTTGTTTTTGTAACCATTTAATAAATTAATACACCAACCGATTTCAAAAAATACCATAAATTGAATGAATTAATTTCCACATCTTTCATCATCACAACCATTTCTGTCAGGTACTAGATTTGTTTTTAATTTATTTATTTTTTTAACATTAGAATAACATGATAATTAATTTGACATCATGAAGAAGGAAATAGTATTTTCTGAAATCGGTTGGTGTATTAATTAATTATGTAATTAAAAAAACAAAGTTAAATAATCTAAAAATAATATTTTGTATGTATAAAAAAAATCATGTATATTTTACTTAACAAATTACATGATTAAAAATATTTATTTATTCAAAATAAATATGAATATCATTCAGAAATAACTTTGTTGTTAACGTTTGAAAGCATAAATTAATAAGAGCTTATAGTTTTATGTCGTTAACAGAGTGTTTAAAGAAGGTAAAAATTAAAATCGTGAAAGTATTGAAATATGCTATTAAGGAGAAAACATGTGTTCTCCTTAACAACTTACATTATTAAGGAGAACTGGATTTCTTTCCTAACCGGGGAAGATGCATTATTCAACTATGCTACAGTGACAATATTTTTAGTACTCCTAATAATAAAGTTAAATATGACAATACTCCTAATAATAAAGTTGTATCAATGTGTCCAAAATTTAATAAAAATGAATTGATAATTCTGGCGTCTGCAGTCGGTTTACTCAAAGGTATTTGATATTCCGTAAAAACTATGTAGATGGCTTTCAAATTATGGAACGACAGATGTATTAATTTAAAAAAGTGTAACATATGAGTTCAAAAATTTGTCATGAACAATACTAGCGCTATAACACAATTGGTAGTATACTTCCCCGGATTGGAAATAGAGATCCAGGTTCGAATCCCGGTAGCGCAAAAACAATATTTTTCGACATTGATTTTATATGTATATATTTATAATTAATACATTAAATTAGTATTTATTCATTCATTCATCGTTTTTGAAACTCGTTGAAGATCAAATTGTTATTTATTGGATATTTTAACATAATCAAAAATGTGACAGAAAATAAAAAATAAGTTACCACGTTATTTTGGAACAAAATAAAAAAAAAAGCAATACAAGAAAACTTTAAAATAATTAAATTTTAAGCGTGTTTTTTTTTTAAATTTAGTAAATAGGTATTTTGTAAAAAATAATACAACTATTCTTATGAATAATAAGAAAAAATACTTTGTTTAAACCACTATTTATTGATTATTCTACATGTTTCGATACCTGTGGTATCTTCTTCAAGAAAAAATATATACTGAAATTAAAAATACAAGCATAGATAAAAACAAAATATGTAAAATAATCAATAAATAGTGGTTTAAACAAAGTATTTTATCTAATTATCTATATAAAATGAGGTAACAAAGTAATTTTGCTAATATTGAAGAAGCAACTATTATTAATTCATCTGACGTAAGCTAGGGCAGCAAAAGTATAACTTTCAATTTTGAACGACGGATTATTCAAAATGTTAATTTATTATTTATTCAATTAAAACATGGGTTGTTTTACGACAAAAGACTAAAGTTTTCAATTGGTATCGTCATTGTTGAGAACAATACACATTTGTAAACTTCTGCTCGGAGGCATTTAGGGTATAGAGGATTCATAACGGGACATGAAAAATCTGGACACGAGCCATAATTTATATCCCACTACAACACTCGCCAGCGAGGGCCCTGCATGTGCCGAGCACTGACGGAACCCGGCGGATTCATTTCAAAAATTGGTTACCACGTTGGCTAAAGGGAAGATAACAATGCATCGTCACCGGTTTTAGTCATACCGCAAGATAAAAGCGTTTCCACAAGGCACCGAGAAAGGAGGCGCCGCAGATATGCGTGCCGGATAATAAATACATTAGGGGAAATATTTCAACAACAATCCCCTAACATTGGAACTACAAGACCTCCGCGAACACTTTGTAAATGATCTAATATTTTTTGAGAGTGTGTAAGATACTATAATATAGTGTACTAACATACTCTATTGTCCGTGCACTAAGACTAGGCGCCTGAAGAGTTGAGTAATAAGATCATAAGAATTTCATATCTTTCCGAGCGCCTTGCCCATCCACCTGCCTTCCTTTGTTCGGTTTAAATGTTTTAGAACAAAGACTTCAATTATTTTACCTCCATCTACGCGGTGAAGTTTTATAGTGAAAAACGAGTTCAGAAAAATCATTACGCTTAAATCTCATTCGTAACTTTGAGAAACTCAAATTAATCAATAGCAGAACTGTTCGCAAACGAAATAAGACTACTAGCGCCTATATACAAAAGACAATGTCTATATTTATTTAAAATTAATTATTATAATTTAAGTTAGTATATTGTATTTCTAAATTTATTCTTTGAAATCGCATTCAGTCAGATTGCAATGATATTTGTAGGTATAAAAAAATGTCTAATTATCCGATGGTGTGCAAGCATATTATTATTTGGATGGGAATGTCATGATGTATAAATAAATATTTAAACTTCCAATACTCACTTGTGATTTTGATTCGCCTCATCATCTTACGACAATCCGCAGTAACACACAGTTCCATAAACTTCACTGGTGTAGTGCATTGGAGCCACGCAACGTTGCCAGTATCTAGACTTACCGGTCGTAGTCAGTCTTTGGCGGCGAAACGGTACCTCATATATTTATCCATTCATTTATTTACGTAAAGTACAATTTAAATCACATTTTGGGAATTCCGTTGATTTGAAGAGTTAGTTTCAACTGTAGTGGATACAGTTATACCTCAGTATACATCCGTAATTCGTTCCAGATCCTTGGACTTTACCAAACAGGACGTATACCAAACGAATTTCTCCCACAAGAAATAAAGGGAAAATGATAAATCCGTTTTCATGAAAAAAAATCCTATTGTTATTAGCATAATATTATACATTAATAGGATTGTATAAAATAATTTAAACACTGCTTAATACTAAAATACATAAATACAAAAGCAATTAGATGAAATAAATTAAAATTTAACAAACTTTAATTTTCTCTTTCCTGAATCTTTTTCCTACTTGGACCTGGTTGAGGATCATCAGGTTCGAAGTTTATGTACTAAAAATCTGTTCAAAGAACTTTGCTTCTGCCTTCTCTTCAGGATGTTTGGGTCATTTTTGACAATGGTACTACGGCTCGCTTGGGCTTTGTTGGGGTGGTACTCTCTGCAAAGTTTCTGACACCCATCCATTTGAGTGACGCGAGTCGTATTCCAAACAAACATTTACAAACGTCCAAACAGGACGTATATCAAGTTTGACTTATTCCAAAGCGGACGTTTACCGAGATACCACTATATTTTCTTCGTTCAATAACAAATTATATTTTTAACATTGAAAAATAGGTTACATCAATTGTTAAATTCATAAACGCATCACAGCAGCTCCGGACTGGGTACTGAGGCCGGCGATGCTGGCCCCACAATTATAAATGTGTAAGATTCATCTTATTTTGGTTTACTTTATTACAAATTTGTCACCGGTCAAACAATAATGGATAATTGTATCATTTCCGGAAAAACTGGCCGTGGCAGCGCAACACCCACCATTGAGCATTATCAGCCCACAGCGCCAGCCAATTGCTTTCTAACAATATAATGAAGTTTTAATATAAATAAAATGCACAAATTAGAAAGATATCTATATAAAATCGATTTATCGAAAAAATATTTAAATTGCTACCAGGATTCGAACTTGGAATTTTTCTATCCGGGGAAATGCATTAACCGATTATGCTACACCAACACAGTAAGTTGACGACAAGTTTTCGAACTTATATGTTGCACTTTCAAATTGATACATCAGTCGTTCCATTATTTGAAAGCCATCTTCTTTATATTTGCAGAATCTCAAACACAGACCCTTTCTACACTCTCAGATCCAGGTATAGGTATTATTTCGATAAATTTATTTTATATGTATATCTTTCTAATTTATACATATAATTTGTATTAAAAATATGACAGACCTATTGTTCTGAAAAATTACAACTTCACAATAAGAATGTGTTCTCCTTAAAAACATAATGAAGAATTTATTAATAAACTTATTTATTTACATTATTTTTACGCTGACGAACTGACGCTGAAAAAAGAATGAACAGAATCATTAGTGTATAGATATGTAATGTTTAACTGGTTCAAGTCTGAGCTTCGTTGTGATAAGTATTAGACACGATAATCGAAAATAGCAGAAGGGAGGGAAGATTATATTATATATTTTTTAATGTGATTTTTATAATAAAATATATTTTTAAATTAAAATACACATCTGTGAAATAAATTAATGTTAATCTCGCTACACGACGACATAAATAATAATAATAGTCTAAACGTCCTGATAAATTGACGGAGTTTGCCAAACCCGGTGTTTGGTCGTTCCTGTATTACGAACACGTTTCTACCGCGTTAACAGTGTGATTTGTTTACTTACCCCACAGAACTAAACATTTTGGCAGAGCTTTCAGCGGCGAACATTACCTCTCACCCAGTTGCGTCTTCCGACAGGGGGCATCGTTATACCCTCTGACTGAGCAAGTGGCAAGAAACAGGTTGTGTTTGAAACAACCCTGAGACTATTGAACGGTGTACAATCAAAAATGTAAAACTTCAGAAGGAAATAACAAGAAGTGGATTAAGTATTGAAAATTAAATGTTTTATAAGATTGATACGCCACTGCGTCTTAGTCTTCTCGCGTCTTATCCGTTCAACGGATGTTGGCCACCATCACGTGGTTCAGTATGGCTGGGAAAAACTCTTCACTAGATTGGCCAAACCATTGCCTTCCAGCAATCTTTCCTTGCATTATGATGTGCAAGATCTCATACTTCTCTGGATGTCTCATAATATGTCCGAAATATTGAATTTTTTATTCTTTCAAATACTTATTTTTCTTTATTCATCTGTAACATAACATCTTCATTTGTAACTCTAACCATCCAGCTTAATTTGAGCATTCATCTGTAAATCTACATCGCTTGTCTTGTCATCTTCGAGTCGCCTTATCATTTCTTCGGAAAGTGTTCCATACAATAATATCGAGAGCACATAGCGTCTGAAGAGTCTCTGACCAGTGTATTCTTCGAACTAACCTGAAACATGGACTCTGTATTCTAAGGCAACTTATGACTTCTAGACGACACAGCGTAGTGTAGAAAAAAATATACCGGTAATCACTAGAGACAAAAAAAAATTTCATTTAGAGCACACATCAAAGTGAAGAATGGCATTTTCACTGCTAAAAAGCGTAAATGGCAAAGACCACGTCATATTTCAAAGTAGATAATCGATGCAAGAATTAGACGGCTCTAGTACCGAAAAATCCGCAACGTGTATTCAACAACATTGGGTTAAACGGTTATTTTGCAGTGAAATTATTTTTGACATAATTTTTCATGAAATCCAGTTATAATAAAATTTATTAGAAGAAAGCATTCCTATTGCGCAGTTGTAATTATTCAGAACATTTTAAATGTGAATTAAATATCTTGATCCTGAACCTTGATCTCTTTCCAAACCGGGGAAGGTGCATTATCCAACTATTGTTATTTTCGAACCTACCTGTTCACCTGTTACCTTTTTGATATTAATACATTTAATCGTTCCATTATTTGAAAGAGCCATCTACCTTATTTTTACGTAAATTCTAAAAAACAAAAAAAATATAATCATTAGAAATGAAAAAAATTCTTTAAAATGTAAAAACTACGTTGAGTCAATATTTTATTCTTAAAAAATTCACATTAAAAATAAAAAACATTGAAAATTTTGGGTTAAAAGAATCAAGCAACCTTAACCTCGGGTGAAAGAAGTGAGCGGAACTTGAAACTAAAAATAAATGTGTTTTTAGTAATAAAAATAAAATAAACATGAACATCGGGTAAAGTCCAAGATAAATAAGTATTCTACATCTAGAAATACTAAGAGCATAAGTATTAAATATTTAGTTGCTATTCATTAAATCATCATTCGTTATAGATAGTTAAAATATATAAATATGAAGCGAGCAATAAATGTGCCTATGCAAAATAGCCCCGTTGTTTCTTCAATTTTGTGGTAAAAAATATTTAGATAAAGACACGCGGGCTCGCTGCGCGCGCAATAAACAGGAACACACTCATTTACGTAAATGTTTTAGCAGTAGTGAAATGTGCTAAGCGATATGAATGAAAAAATTATATATATATGGATATTTATAGTGTTAACTAAGATACAATTATTCAAATTGAAAAAATAATCTAATTTGTTTAAACCGCTTTGATTAATTTAACTACGTTATTGTTTCTTCATCAGGGCGAACTAATATAATTAACAATATTTGAATATTTCCAAGAATACACAATTACTGGATTAACACATACAAAAGCACAGTTATTAAACAAATAATAGATATCTCATAGAGACGAAGCTATTTTTATTATCTTTAATGGAAATATGGAAGTATGGGTTTATCGTACGAAGACAGGCCTTACGACTTGTCTTCGGCCGGCTTAAGTGATCACTTTACACAATGTAACGTTCGCCATTCCACCCAATCAACCTCTATATCCATTAAATTTTTTAAAGTTGTATATATGTTAATATGTGGAATTACTTCGAATACCACTACACTATCGCCATCTATGAACTAAATTTGATATTCATTTTCCTGAAACAGCATATATGTTACAATGAGAATCTAATTATTTTTTAAACTTATTTAAAGTAATATTCTTTATATGTAAAATGTTTTTAACATATTATACTAGAATACGACTAAAAAATCAATATTTTTCAATTGTTATATATTTTCTTATTTTGACCAATATATTATTAGGAATATTTGAATATGTCCAAGAACACACAATTACTGGATTTTCACCTACAAAGGAACTGGTAATAAAGAAATAATAGATAAGATATCTCATAGAGACGAAGCCATTTTTTATAACGGTAAAATATAACCGCTTTGATTAATTTAACTATGTTATTGTATCTTCGTCAGGGCGAACTAGTATAATTAACTTTTTAAATCTAATTATACATTATTTAATTGGAAGAAAAAAAACAAACAAGTAAATAACTTCACTAAGCACAACTTAATTTAATCAGGTGCATTTTTCCCGAAATTAAATAATCCAAAGACCTCAAAATAATTTATTTATATTTTTTTAGAATGCAGCTGCAGTTTCCGTTGTAATGTTACCCATAGGCATTAGTCGTAACCGACGGGTTAACGTGTACCGTTAAGGACGCCGTTACCCCGTTACGGGCGCCAGTTGCTTTGAGCCGCGGCAGATAAGGACGCCGTTTGGTAACGCCGTTATTGCTACCTGTTTGGTACCCGAGAAGGCTGTTCATCTCTGGCGGACGCTATCAGACGACATTTTCGCAAGTAATTGAATATTTATGCTGCAGAATTTGGCAGAAGAAACCTAGAGAAGTATTCAGCTGAAAATCCTAGGGCGGCGTTGCTGTTCTGTGCTTACATACTTTGCATGTTACTAGATACGATATGAAATGTTTTTATGGAAAAGTAATTTAAATTGAGTAAATATTATATAATAAGGAGAGAATGGCAAGAAAGGTATATGACGCGTGTGTTGATGACACCAAAAATAGGGAACGTCCGCGGAAGACTTGGTATGACCAGGTGCACCTGGTCAGATACTGGAAAATTGTCCTGTTTTGACGTTCTCATAGGCATCAGCAAATTCCACGGGCGGTGAGCTGCGAAGACGAATCATTACCGAGAATTCACTACCGTACATTCGCAAAGACAATGACATTCGAAGCGCAGCAAATTTACAAAAGCGATAAGTACGTCGAGTCAGCAATTCGAAACATACGTAGAATTTACTTCTAGAATAGTCGACCGACATGGTTTATCATTATTGTCATCATGGCCAATGCACGCGTGTACCTTTGTAATCTGACTCAGTGGGAAATTATGATATATCCAATTCAAATCAGCGAATGTCAACCGGTGAACTCTTTCAATATGAGAAATTTTTATTTCAAACGTGGACTACAAGGACAAACAACGCTGACTGACTGACAACGCGGACAACTCCATTCTTTTCTGCAGCTCGACTGCATAATTTTGTGGGGTTCAAATTCACCGCCGTTCCCAGCCACGATACCAGCGACATCCGCATTCAGGATTCAGGGCAAAGGGATTCTAAATTTTCAACAATTAAAATACATCTAGCGTGAACGTAGAAAGTACACATTACGCAAAAACTCTCACTTTTCTAATTGTATAATATACAGATTTTACACTGATTTTCATACAGATTTTTTTTCATACTAGATTTTATAAAATTTAAAATGCTCATACTGGAGAACAGTATTCTTGAATGGTCTCAATTTTCCTTTCAAAGTACGATATGTTGTTAAATAAGTAATTCTTAAATAATACTTTGGTATACATGGTAAATTTAAAATTATTCTAGTAATTTCTAAAAATAATACACGTTATTTTTTATAAAACTAACCAAGCCAATTTGATCAAAATATGGTAAAAGTAGTTATTATTGTTTTAATTTAAAAACATTTTTTTTATTTTGTGTACAAGATAATTTATGTTTCAGTTAGTCTGTGTATATATTTTTTTTACTTCAGATACAAATATAGCAGTCTGTAATTGTGATGGGATGGTTGTTAAAATATTTGGTACCTTGATAAATAAATAATAAATTTTAGTTTTGGAATATCAATTTGGTCTTTAAATCTTGTAGATCGGAATTCGCTTCTAATGTTTAATTGATTTTTAATTTTTAAAATTTGGATTATTTAATTTTTTTGTATGTCTATTATTTTTAGTACTTTGAAATCTGTGAAAAGTTGTATACACATATTTTTTAACATGGACCTGATTTTAAAAAGGTGACTCAACTATAGTCCCAATACCTCAGAACAGGTACTTTATGTATTCCTAGCGAGGTAGGAAGCGGCTAACAAACTTGCATATTTATACGAAAAATTGATGCAAATCAACATGAGCACGAACATCATACAAGAGGAAAAGATAGACTGAGACTGCCATTCAGGAAGAAAGCTAAATCTCAGAAATTGATTATGTACAGTGCGATGAAGATTTTATGAAAAGACATAAGAAAAGAGGAGAAACTGCATAGATTCAATGTGAAACTAAACGAACATGTGAAAGATAAATTCTAGTAAAAAGAAACGATTTTGATTTTGTTTATATTAGAGCATATATAAATACTTTTAAATGTACCTCATTAAAAATGACAATAATAATTATGTAAAAATTGTTTATATTGATGCAAGCTTCATAAGAAAATTATTTTTCCAATAAACGCCGATTTATCGGCACCGAAATCAATCAAATTTTTATTGTGAAGTTGCAATTTCAAAACATACATAATTATGTGATATCTAAGACAAACTAAATGAATAAAAAAATATTCAGAAAAAATCTATCTATCGATAAAATATTTTGTTGTTACCGATATACAAGTCCAGAACTTTTCTTATTCAGATAAGGGTTTGTATCCCGGTAGCAACCAAATATATTTTCATTAGGAGAACACATTCTTCTTGTGAAGTTGTAATTATTCAGAACAAAGGTCTGTGATATTTTAAATATGAATTAAATATATTAATTAGAAAGATATACATATAAAATCAATTTTATCAAAAAATATTGTTGTTGCGCCACCGGGATTCAAACTTGGATCTCTTTCCTAACCGGGGAAGGAGCATTATCCAACTGTGCTACAGCGACAATATTTTTAGCGACAAATTTTCGAACCTATATGTTACCTTTTTGATATTAATACATTTAATCGTTCCATTATTTGAAAGAGCATCTACCTCATTTTTACAGAATCTCAAATACCTTTGAGTAATCTGATAGCAGACGCCACAATTATCAATTTATTTTTATTAAATTTTGGACGCAACAACAATATTTTTCGATAAAATTGATTTTATACGTATATCTTTCTAATTAATATATTTAAAATATATTTTCACTCAATTTGTTTCAAAAGATAATTATTAATCATAAGGTAGAACAATCTGCTACGTAAATAGATGTGCGAATAGCTCCCAGAAAAACATATGAACACTCTTAGGCGCACACATCTCTAGAAGGTTCGATATACTCAGGGAAAGCGTCAACCGTGGCAACTTTATTCCGCCCAGCCGGTTGATAGATTACCGGCGCCGAGGTTCGAGATGGTTGATAAGTAGGCGTTACAACAGTCGATTTCTTATTCGGCGATAACAGATGCCAACCGTAGGACATTTTTCAATAGCACGTGGCGCGACTTTTTCGACGGGCAACTTTCAAGGCAAAGTGTGTCGAGTGTTAAATATTATACGAGAAATTCGAAAAATCGTATGAATTGAAATAAATTCGTCGCTTCGAACAGTACGTTTTGCAGTGTGTGAAAATAAACAACTTTTGACATCTTAATTCGTGAAAAACAAATTTTCTATACATGGCTACAGTCATTAAAACCAATGAAATATAATCCGGAATAATTTATGCAAAATAAAATATAACACTGAAATAAAATGAACATGAAAATATAGAAATCCATCTAAGGGATTCAACCCTATTTTTATATCCGTCCCTATTAGCATAGCACGAGTGCTTAGGTTACATTAAAAAATATAAATGTTCCTAGGTTTACACGGCCCTTCAGAATCTTCTGTGTACGTTTCGACCTGATGATGGACCCTGCAATGGGATCCGAAACGTCAGCCAGAAAGGTCAGATATACACGGCAGATTAGCCCATAAAACAATACACAGAAGATAAAAAATAGAAGTCGACGAGACGTGTACTCCGAATGTCAATTATGCCAACGTTGAAAATATATGTGTATTTTATAGTAGTAGTTTTAAAATTATTTTGAATTTCCAGCAAAAGAAGTATAATTCACAAAAAAGTTCACGGGAAAGGTAATGAGATCGCTAAATCATCATACGCTTTCGTTAAAACGTCTTCGGTTTAAATAAAATAATACTGTAATAATTTTACATAGTAATTAATTCTGTTTTACAGAGTACGAACGGCAATGGAATTAGAAAGACTTTCCTCGGGGACCTTTCGCCCACATTATGATCCGCTACGTAAATATTTAATTTCGGTTTCATGTGATGTGACAAAAATAATAAGATACATAACATATTATCAAATAAATAATTTTCTTTGTTTTCCATGTACCTATGGGTCGGCACCAACACAGTGAAGATTATCGAGGGGTCTACGAAGGTAATACGCACATCCGAGGACAATAAGCCACACGGAGGCGTAATCACAATGAATTATTTATTTGAATGACCGAAAAGACTACATTTGCTGAGAGATACACAAGGAAATATGTATTAGTATTTAGGACATCATTTTAACTTTTTTTTAAATATTTTATTAAATATTTTTATTTATTATCTTTGTTTTATTAACCACTTAATTGAGTTTAAATACATCTACCGGTTTCGAAAAATACCATTTTCTTCTTCAGGATGTCATAACTGAATGTACTTTTAAAAATTCTATTTTTTCAGGTAAAGAAACAATAATATATGTTTTAGTTAGTTATGATAATAAATAAAAATATGAATTTTAACCACAAAGTTAATATTGCTAATTTTAAAAGTATTATATTTTATGACTTTTAAAACCTATGTACATCACATAAAATAAATTAAATAATAAAAATCATTATTAGTTCGTTAAGCCCATAGTGGGCCTCTCTGCACTGTGCCTTGTCTAATTAAAATTGAAATGATCATAACCAGAAATATTTAAATAAATAATTAGACAAAATACTTTGTTTAAACTATTTATTGATTAATCAACATATACCTATGGCATCTTATTAAACAATGTATACTGAAATAAAAAGATACAAGCATAGATAAAAACAAAACTATAAAGTGGTGAATTAGTATGAAAATAGAACAATTTAAAATGAAATGCTCATATTATTGTGTATATTTTTTTATTTCGTCTACGAATTTGATTGATAAAAAGTATTCAAGTAAGTCCTTGCTTATTTAATGTACCGATCACGATCCAAATTATTGTGACAGATTCAAAGTTTTTGTTAAAAATCATTTATTGATAAAATGTTGTATAATTTCGTTGGCATAAAACACGCGCGGAAACACAGAGGATTACATTTAATTATCGGCCCTCTTTTTATAGCATGATATTTTTAATTATCGGAGTAATTTCACTTATTTTTATACAATTACATTACACACATGTCACCTAATAGTCATGAGCTCAAAATCACGAACCATGAGTCAATCACTGATATCTATGATTCAAACTCACTATCAGTGATTGAACATCTGGGAATATCGTGATTCGTAATTCGGCGCATGTGCATATGAAACGGAAATATTCATGAAGGAATGACGTTATAATTTGTGATAAGCGCCATCTAGTAGATTCTACCAAAACGTTTTATGCATTTGACCAGAAAAATAAACTAACATTTTTTAAAGGGTTTTCATTCTCTTTGTGATGATATTAGGTACATTAGATATATATTAATTATATACACTAGAATGTTTTTTACGCAAATGAAGTCTGAAAATATAAGTAAATACGTTCAAAATTATGTTTTATTAATTTAATTCGTGTATTGTGATATTGTGCGGCGCACGCCTATTAGTAATGAAACTGTGATACCAGCCACAGTTTTTCAATCACTGATAATATTGAATATCAATCACAATCACACCAGTGAGTCAACAGTAGTATTTTTTTTCAACACTATCAGCTAACAATTAAATATCTAATAAATTTCCGTATTATAATAATTGGCCATCATTTTCATTGTAAAATATTTTATATTATATTACAAGTACTAACTCGATGCTGGTTCAATTTACATCGCAGATTTATTGGGAGCTGCAATAGAAATACCGCGGGAGGTAGGAAAAATACCGCCCGAGGCAAAATTTTGTATCGAAATATCCACAAAATTCGTTTTTTATGTCTGATCGCAAAATAGAAGCAGATGAGAATGTATTTACATATGTACACACCGCATATATACAGATCAACAAAACTTTTATCGGTCTGTATATATGCGGTACTTAGGGAAAAAATAATAGTAAGTTTCTACAGTATAGAAAAATAGTAGTACAACATAAATTTGAGACGAAAATCACTTTGTGAATTATTTTCAGAGAATAATTAACATCTTAAAGTTTGATTATAAAAGAAGTTCACCCAGGCGCCTCCCGAAGCTTCGTGCAAACTTTTGCAAATTCAACTTGAATATGTATGTCTATTACGGAATAAAACCATTAGCCAATCAATGCATCCGAGGGACTGGAAGGAAAGAAGAGGAATAGAATGTTTACGATAATTTGTATCAGAATGACAACAATAAAATAGTGAGTGGTGCCGTGTTTGCATTAATTAATTAATTAATTACTCGCAAATCAATTAATTGCAGGTGTTTCGAACAGTTGTGAGTTCAATTTATTATTTTAAACAAATGTTTAAGTTATTTACCTATTTTAGCGTATGAATGTATATTTTATCATTATCATCATTACTATCCTAGTTTTTTTTTAAATAGAGATGCGTATACCATATACGTGTCACATCAATATTCTTACTATTTTCAAACTAAGCTAAACGCTTGAGTGCTTGAGCATGTTTTTCACATGAAATCCCCTGCAACAACAATGTATATCGGTTTTACAAATGTTAATAGATGGACGAAGCATCGACCACATTTGATGATATACAGTGTTGTTGTTAGCTCACCTAAAAATTGTGTTTAAGGCGCCACTTTTAATGTAAATTCAAATTTTCGCGCTTTTTACGAAAATGTGGGTTTTTTTATTATCATTTATATCTGAAATTATACACTAGATTTGACTTTTTTTTAAACTATTACTTAGATATGACCTTAACACTAATTTAAAACTAATAAAGAGAATGTTATTTGCGATAATTAAGACAATACCAGCATTATAAGAAAGATCGCGACCATTCGATGCATTTTCCGCGTACTACTACATTATCTTAATATGGAAAATTCTTGCATAAACAAAATACATTTTCATATAATCTTGAACCCAAGATTACGGAGACAAATCTTGATTGAGACAAATTAATAAACTCTTAAAAATTAGTAGTGTTATAATACATTAAATTTACAGGACAATTACCAATTATCGATGTTTTTTTAAATACATTGTTTTAGTGAAAACATACATTTTAAAATAATATATTCTATTTGCTCACATGCTTTGAGGCTTCAGCTACTACATAAAACTACTTTTTATAGCAAAAACACAATAATCAGTTTTTAAATAATATATTTTCAGTCTTATAAAAGACAATAACTTTAATTGTCCGGCCATGATGGACGTCGAATCCGCGCTGTCATTATTTTCGTTAAAAAATGCCGAAAATATATGTTTTCACGCATATTTTATCCACAGTATGAATTAATTTTGAAATTATTCATAACATTAGTAGCAAATTTCATCAATTAGATATGTTTTTACTGATTTTAAGGGAAAATAACGTTTTCTTGAACAAAATAAACATTTTATGTTCGTTATTTTTATGTAAGTCGCAATTAAATATTTCGTTTATATATAACACTGTTGTCTTTTAAACACTAGTTGTCTGTTTCATAATTACATATTTTTAATCAAAATATCATCAAAACGGCAACATGGCGTTTTAAATCGATAATATTAAACAAAATAATAAATTGAACCTGTCACACTAATTTTAAATTTAGAACATTGATTTAAGCGATCATGTAGGTATTTTCGTCTGATTTCAAAACATATTCATATATATGAGTTAGGTACTCCAATAAATTATTTAATTTTCGATTGATCAATTCAAATGACAACACACATTTTTATTTCATTCGATACGAGTTATTTTTGACACTTGTATCGAATGTAAGAAATTCAACAATTTTATTGTCATCTCTTTCTATTCAAACCTTCCTCTCTCGCATGATTGACATAACAAATAACGTCATTAATTATTTCTCTGATACTTATAAAAATTTAACTATCAGCCTAATCTTAAAAGCATATGTAATTCGTGTAGAATTTCTCGAATTTCAAACTGGAAAAACGAAAGCTCGCTCTTAATAGTATTTTTATTTATTTTATATGGTTGCTTAATATACCATTCAATGCCCAAAAATATAA
Organism: Eubasilissa splendida; assembly: GCA_031772225.1. NCBI lineage: Eukaryota > Metazoa > Arthropoda > Insecta > Trichoptera > Phryganeidae > Eubasilissa > Eubasilissa splendida. The sequence goes on along the minus strand of CM062848.1, from coordinate 22,479,381 downwards.
ACATCGTTCATACCTCAGATCTGCCCAAAACCGATATACAATGTTACTGCAGGTGTGGTCTCATCTGTTCGGAATAGAACTCACATCAGTTCAGAACAAAAGATCTGTACAGATATCTTCAACTGCTTTCAAGGTTCGCTTTTGGTGACGTCGAGGATTTACCGCCACTACACTACTGCCCGTGTCTCATCGGTCCAGCAGGCTTTTGGCCTGTCCACATTTCGCCATCACCCTTTTAGCCCATCTATTGTCATCTCATCTCAGACGCCCCGCTCACTGCCAGCTGGTTCCCTATGTCTTCGAGTTCGGTTTGGTTACATATCCACTCAGTCTGTCCTTCGTTCACGTTGCAAAATGGCTCTTTATTGAACATTGTCAGCATAGTACCAGCGAGTGTCCATACATCATACGCGTATGTCGCGACGGTATTGACGAACGACTACATTCTTAAAGTATCGTGGCGCATTTGATTGCCACTAGTGATGAGCTAAACCCACAGACCGCTAGACCATAGACATGAACTAACGCAAATTTCTTATCCCAATATTTTAATTTTGGTGTCAACCACGTGATCATTTTGGTACCGCTTACGCAATAAAATAGTTCCGCGACTTTTTTTTTTTTTAAATATGACTAGATTGGAACGAAAATTTAAACGCTGACAATATAATATGCATTAATGTAAAAAAATGTAAATACTTTTACTGTTGCATAAATGTGTAATAATCTGTCGGATTTATGTTACCACCAAGAATATGCGTAGAAGGCCTCTCGTCACGGCCTTCTCCTATATATATATATACTTTATTTCATGTCTACTCATTTACTGGTCTGTGGCTAAACCGTTATTTTAACTGTAATTATAAGATTTGTGTTCATTTGCAACAATGATTATTAATTGATTATTCGTAAGTCGACCAGCAATCACTTGTAAGCCAGAAACTAAGCCTCCAACAATTGAATGTCAGTTACTAATTATAGTTAAAAATCAAACAACCATCATCACACAATCACAGCCACGTGGTACTAATATTAACAAGGCGTGATTCAAATCATCAACGATAAGGAAATAAAAATAAAACTATTTCATTTAAAGAAGAAATAATGTTAATTCAGGTCTCAATCCCAATAATTATGTACACCTGCTGAACATGAAATTCATGCTATGCGAGACCAACAAACTCCCCTATAGCTATGACGTCACTGTCCCCACTCCAAGGCAGACATATCGCCTGGCAGCCCGGGGGCCATTTATAGAGTACGTCCACCAAAACGCCGTCCAGCCGAACCACCGCTCGCTGCCGATACGAAAATGTCACCCGCGGGCGATTTCCTCAATTTTGCGCCGCGGAATGTGCACACGACAAATATTGCCATGACACGTCGGGTGAAAGGTGTAACGCCAAGACGGATCGAGGTACTAAACTCGTAGAGCGTATGCACGTGTATCGGTGAGCGCAGAGGCGAGATTACCACAGTCACGGCTCTTGTAATAACGATAATATATCCGCGCTACGGTATCGACAATGGAAATGGTCATGCACATACAGAAATTATTCCTGATATCGTTAATGCCATTAATTTCATTGTTTATTCTTGTTACTTCATTTGACACGGCCCTGCAAGGCGACCTATTCACAGATGCGTCAAGTATATTACCGTATTAACTATATTTATATTATTACTAAATAAATAAACATAGATTTTTTCGGCGTATTCTAGTATAATATGTTAAAAAAACATTTTACAGATAAAGAATATTGCTTTAAAATAATTTTAAAAAATCAGATTTTCATAATGATGATATATATATGCTGTTTTAAAAAAAAGAGGAAAATGAATTATCAAATTTGGTCCATAGATGGCGATGGTCCACATACTAACATATGTACAGTCTTCAAAAATTTGATAAATATGGAGATTGAGGGGTGAGAATTGATAAACATTATATATATAGATGTATAAAGTGATCACTTAAGCCAGTCGAAGACAGATCGTAAGCCCTGTAATTACCCCATATATTTTCCATTAAATATAATTTAAAAAATAGCTTTCTCTCTATGAGATATCCGATATTTGTTTAAATAAACATAACATTATAAAGAAAGTACTATACACATTTATAATAATTTCATTTCATATAACGATAGATAATATGAATAAAATATTTTATTTTCATTCTATATATATTATACTTATCTGTTGTTAACATGATATTGTATATATAATACATATAAAATACTTTTGACTTCCCATGAAAATAATAAAATCTGTATCCCAAAAGTATAATTATAAAGTTAATAGAAGCACTCAACCAATAAATGTAAATTTACTCTAATAGCTCAGTAAATACCAAACCTGTAAAAATTCCTGTAATAATACTTAACATATAAGGATAAATCTCAACATTAGAATCAAACTAACACCATCTTTTAAATTATATAGACTCACTGAAAAACACCCCTGTATTGAATTGTATAAATATCCTAGCTTAAGACGAAAATGTACCAATCTGAAGATGGCCGTGACAGGCTGAAACCGGTAATGGTCATTCAATAATAAATAGTGGAAAAATGTTAAAAAGCGTTTAAATAAATCATAAAAAAACATGTTGTAAAAAATATATAAGTGTTATGTAAAATACAAGCGTCTGCCTAGTCCGTCAACAACCAATCGCTTTATATGCCCTATGAATCATCATAATAATAATATATAATAGTAATTAACAAATGCAGTCAAAAGTTAATACAAAACACAAAAAATGGAAAAAAAAAGAAGGATAAAAAATAACCCTGAAGGCAGTGGAGTGCATCATGTTGAAATTATATTAATAAGAATACAAATCAGGCGGTAATTTTCAAATTTGGTTGAATCCACTTTTTGACACAGTGTTGAAAATGATTTTATAATAAATCACAATTTTTTGGCACCGAAAAACGAATAAGTGGTTTCTCCGATGTCGTATTGATTGTGTGGGATTCAGCAAAATGACGTCTGCCTTTTCGAAATTGGTTAAAATGGATTTGGCGCCCTTTGAAAATAATTTGTTCAGATTCGTCTATAATTGAAAATTAGTCCTATATTAAGAAGGTTTCAAAAACGGTTTGACATTGAATTTGGCTAGTTTTGAAAATGACATAACGTCGAGCACTATCAAGAGTGATCAAGTATCGCCAGTAAAAAAAAAAACAAATTTGGAGTTGACCACTTTGAAAACTACCTCCTGAAATGTGATATTTCTGGACTCTTCCTCGTTCCATTTGCGAAAATACATAGAAAGTGGCTCCACTCGCGGCGGTGCGACGCGAGAAGTTTCCCCAAGTTTACGACTTTCGCGATCGATTGTTTAACAACCCGGAAAAGAATTTTAAACTAACAACAGTTGGCGAACGAAGTCGACGATCTCATAAATTTCGGAAATCAGCATTTTACGATTCCATTTAATGTGGACCGCTTTACATTCCGAATCAGAGAAGTGGGAATAATTTATGGTTTATGTACATAATACATACACCGGCGAAATAAAGCGCGGAGTGTGATTTATCGGCCGTACTTTGTGAAAAACGAAACGTCTGCCCTACATGATGGAAAAAGGCAATAAATAAGATGGGACGGGACGGGACGTACCTTTACCGCGAGCTTTCATCACTACTGTTTTATTTATAAATGTTACGTTTTACAGCGGTTTAACTTGAAATATATTACCAAGAAAGGAGTGGACCTTCGCGAGCCTTCATTTTAGTGAGTGAATATGTAGGGATTAATGAACTCGTACAACATTACAGAAGGCATGGAAGTCGTTGAGCGTAGCATACATTACTAACGTTTTTTCAATAGACCACGGTGTATAATGGCAGAAAAAACGTCCAGCTCGCGTTCATACGCCACAATGGTTTAGAAAAGTATCGCCGGGAAGTATTTTAATCCCGCAAATGGGGACCGCATTCACCGGCGCACAACACTATACCGGCACAGCGCCACTGCACGCTACCCCCTGCGCGCTGCACGGGGGATGCGGTCCTGCACTCCTGCACTCGCTTCCAGGCGGACTGCAATCCCGCGTCAATTCATGCACGATAATAATAATATCGAAAAATCTCTCCACTCCACGATTGTAGCATTTCACGAGATTGGAATTATAAATTCACTTTACATATTTATGTACATTGGCAAGGTAATAATAAATAAATATTTAATTGTATTTTCAAAATATGCACAGAGAAAAAAAAACACTTCGGTTCTCCGTCAATTGTCTCCATGTCGCACCCATTTCTCCGATCTACCCAACGAGACTTCAGGCGTTCTCTGGGTCATTTTAACACATATTTTTATTCAGCGGGAACTCCAATAAAATTAGTTACGAAAAAAAGCGAGTTAGAAAATTTTGTATAATTTTTATATTCTTTCATTTTCACCTCTACCGGGGCCGGGATCGATATCGATATCGATTATCGATAAAATATACATTCTTAACATCAAATATCAAATTTATTTAGAAAATAGTTATCCCTATTAAATATTATAACAGAAAGAAATTTGTAAATGTCTATTTTCATGTATTCGTAAGTGCAGTGGTTGGCATTCTCGCCTGTTCCATGAGGTTCGGTTCTCCGCCAGAGATTTTTTGTTTAGTTATATAGCTTAATTTATAAATATTTTTTCGGACCAAAAAAACATATAGTACGTAGGGTTTGCGTTTGAGAGACGCAACGCATTTTTTTGTCTTGAGGATACGTTTTTTTTTACAATATGACTAACTTAATTTAACATAAAAACCGTTTCATAATTAACGTGGATATACATAAGTATAAACATTTTCACACAGATAACAATAGTAATAATTCATATATTAGGCACGAACAACAAACTCCATGTTATCACTAGTTGAATCGATGGCAAATAAATTAAATATGTATTATGAATGAATTGCGACCGGCGTTCTCGTCCGCCCCAGCTGTCTGTCCGACCGACCCCCTCGACATCGTGTTTTTCAATTGACAGACGTGCAACAATCTTCCCAACGACAAAATAAAACTCTTGATCCTATTGCGGAGGAATTCCTCGCTGAAAACTTCCGCAACGTCAGAACACCATCGCAAGCTGAATATGTGCTGCAGTGAGGGAGAAATTTGTCGAGATTCAACATATACAAATATTAATTCAAACAAGACAAAGAGTGAGTATTTTATATTCACCGTGGCCCGTCTCCAAGTATGCGTAAATCAACAATTCCATATATAATTAAGTATAAAACAAATAATAAATTATTTTAATTGATACAGAAAAAGTATCCGGAAACACACATATCTAGACACTACCTACTAGATAAAAATAATTTATTATACCATTAAATTTATTTCATTCGCTATAAAGAACGCTTTAGATATATTATGATGTTAAAAAATGTTTCGACAATATGTGTGCAGAATTTTGAAATGTTTGTTGGTGATTATTTATACAAATAGTAATTTTTGGTGATTGGCTGTTGATAAACGAAAAAATTAACTGTATACTGGACGAGCGATTATAGTGATGCACCTTGCATCTTGGTAGAAATACGAGGAAAGAACGGAAGGCACTCACTTTTTCATCTGCCGGATGCAGGTTCATTTATTTATTCCTTCTCCACCACAAGAACAAGCGTTGCGGGGTTATACAAACACTCGCGAATAAGGATTGTTTTTATATAAGCGGAATTAAAGTAAATATTGATTATAAGCGTTAGCGGTTAATTAATAAGCGACGGTAGTTAGTCCGTATAAAGTTCCAAGCGCACACTGAACTTGCTGCAGTCGGAGAGACTGTTAATTACCGCGACATCTTCTTTCTTCCTTGCGCTTAAGGATAGGTTAGGAAAGAAAGGGGCGGAGAAAGGGGTTAAAATTTGGATAAATAGCAAACTGAAGGTATGCATGAGTGAGGCAACGAGTCAAACACCAAAAAACTTAATAGAAATTTAATTAATTTAAACGGCACTAATCGTTAATTAATTTAAAAAAATAATAATGTAAATTCGATCTCAAAATAATAAATTCCATAGTAAAATTACCCATAGATTATACGTGACGTTTTCCACCATTTTTGTTCTACTGGGGATATAAATATGGCAATGTTATACGGAAGGCCCATAGATTATCTAATTCCACAAACACCAAATCAATAAAAGTAATGGATTACGAGCTTCATCGCCGCCATCGTGAGTTACTTTAGGGAATAACGCAGAAGCGTCCGAAAGCAGAGAAGAATTGAATAATGTATAGAAAAACCTCGTAATATTTTAGATTCGGTCACTAATATCGGAAGTATAAATCAAGTGAACAATAGTTAGGTTCGAGAGCAACTCAGACAGAGTAAATAAAGAATTAATTCACCACACAGAATCCACTAAATTGTACATAACGCAATCGTCGGCTTTCACATTAATTACTGTAAAATTATTGTATTATTGGCCAACTAAGGGAGGGGAAAATATTAGTATTACACTTCAAAGTAAAGCAATATGAATTATATTAGGGCGAAATAATCTAATTTATATTGAAATAGTAGGATAACTCTCAAGCAATGATTCATTTAAATGAAAAGTTCATTTTTGCAATGGTCATTTTTAAATGTATTCAAGTAAGTAGATACCAATAAAAGATCATTTATAAAAGGTAATTCAACATTTTCCCTCAAAAATGAAAAAAAAAAAACTAATGAAAAGGGTTAAATTACCATAACGATGTAAGAAATACGATAGGTTAAAATTCGATAAATATATTTTTAAATATTTCTTTTGACACTTAAAAAGGTATCGTTTGAACTTCAATAGTTATAATTGTTTTATTTATGTGATTAGGTATTATTTAGAAGTATTCGGATAATATTTTATTATTCTACTTACATATGATATTATATAAACAATAAAAAAATGATAATTTGAATAAATAAAACTTCTGGTTATCATTTGTACATGCGAAAAAATACTCGCGATATAAAACATGCAATGTACGTGTATGACACGTATTACGTGTGCGCAACTATATTTAAAAAAAATATATGAGTACACTTTATTGCAAAAAATTAACAATAAAATAATAATTATACTTAAATGCATTTATCGATGGTTAGTTTCAAACTTACAATCTAAATGACAAACCTAGCAGCTCACGAATTCGATTAGTGCAAGCATGAACATAACTAGAAATACTGTGCTAGAGAGATAAAAAAAGGAAAATGTCAGAAGAAGGGTAAGTTTAAAACTTACGGAGGTAAGAGTTTCGGTTGTCGGAATTTATTCGCGATTTCCATGTAGATGTAGACGCTGGAGGGCGAGAACGGGAAATTGAAGCACTCCGGTTCAATAACAAACCGAAGAAATGCCGAGATGTTATCATAAGGAGGGAAATTTTTTAATTTCAAACGAAAGTGCGATCGGAAATAGTTCCGGGCATAAATAACGGAGGCTCCGTTGCCCGAGTCGGGCCGTATTTCAGGCGGGGGGTTGTCGATCGGGGTAAATAAATCTAGGGACCCCGTCTTCGGATGTTATCGGGTGATCCCGAGCTAAGGAGGGGCCGGCCGATAAGGGAGGAAATTCTGAATAGGACAATCGTAAAATTGGCAGATTAGCGGCGGAGATAAATTTAATTTGCTGTTAAAAATATTCAAGTAATTTAACATTTAAATCGAAAGATAACATTTACACTGAAGAAGAAGTGTTTAATTTAGTGCCACGAAGTCTGAACAGTGAACAATTGGTTCTAATTCATTTTTATTAAAAAAATACAGATAACGTAATAAAAAAAAGATTTTTAAAATGTCCACGTGTCGTATGATATAAATACAATCGAAATGTTGATGATCAATTCAACTAAACATATCCACACCACAGCTTTATGTAAAGAAAAAAATAACTCGTGCGGATCACGAATTTGACAGCCAATAGAAAGAGGGACGTTAAACAGCGTCTGGAAATGACAAGGGCAAAACAAACAAAAAATAGAAGCCCACACCGCTATCGGTGCAAAAGCGCGCAGATGATAAATGACGCTCCGAGCGCGGTCAATCGGATAAGAAGATGTCAATATGGCATAAAAAGTTTTATCTACATTGGGTAGATAAATTCGACGTCCTTAGATTTGATAGGTTCCATAGTTTTCTGATAGGTGGGCTGCATTTACAGTACGTTCAGCAGAATGAATGACACGGCCATGTTTTATCACTGAAGAAATAGTATGTCATGGATTAAACGTTCAGATCCTTCAATACTTGATAATCTCTCTAATACCACCAAGAATGAAGATCGTGATAAATACATTCATTATACTATAAATACTAATTGAATGTATTAATTAGAAAAATATACATATAAAATCAATTTTATCGAAAAATATTGTTGTTGCTACCTGAATTCGAACCTAGATCTCTTTCCAATCCGAGGAAGGTGCATTAATTAATTAATTAGTATTTAAAATATCACAGACCGTATGTTCTGAATAATTACAACTTCGCAATAAGAATGTGTTCTTCTTAATAATATTGTATTAATTTTATATTACATTAAATTTAAGACAAACATTATGTTGTATAAATTCATTTCCATACTAAGACGCAAGATTTTAATATAATTTTGTAAAACTTATAATAAAATAAAACTTGTATTAATATATAAATAAACTTTGAGATATTTCCTTCTTCATTAATGACTAATAAGTTTAAATAATTGGGATGGAAGGTAGGAGGTAGAAATCCTGCTCATGCAGGATTATAGTAGCCCACACCCAACTGTTAAGGCATTCAAAAGCCTCTTTAGTATCAGCAAATTTAACCAATTAAATTGAATGTAAATATCTAAATGTAAATCAAAGCTACTTCCTACAATAATAATTATACACCTTTCAATACATATTCACTAGTAATAATACGTGATTCTACAATGGCACTTGTCGTCTTCCTTCTTACCCGTCTAACGATAACTTTTGATAAATCCTTTGGCTAATAGAACTGTTCTTCTGCCGTTACTATCACCGAGATCATAACGACTCTGCCACTAGTATATTGACGAAAAAGAATTACGTTAAGAGTAGACAAAACATGATCAATCGCTGACTATCCAGAAATAAAATCAACTCTTGAAACTCCTGTAACTTCTGACGCACTCAAAGTGGTTCTGGCAAATGTATGAATAAATATAATAATACATTAATTAGAAATATATACATATAAAATCTATAAAAATATTATTAATAACAGCTGAGCCGAGAATATGGGTATTTCATCAAATTTGACGATAGTGGAACTAAAATTAGAAAGTACCCAAATCAAACTTTAATTTCGGTGGTCTGTAGCATCATCTAATTTTAGTTAAATCATTAAGGAGAACACATTCTTATTGTAAAGTTGTAATTATTCAGAACAGACGGTCTGTATATAAGTTGTATCGATGTGTCCAAAATTGAATAAAAATGAATTGTTAATTCTGGCATCTGCTATCGGTTTACTCAAAGATATTTGAAATTTCGTAAAAACAATGTAAATGGCTTTCAAATAATGGAACAATAGATGTATTCATTTGAAAAATTTATCATCAAAAATACTGTCGCTGTAGCATAGTTGGTAATGCACCTTCTCCGGATTGGAAAAGAGATCCAGGTTCGAATCCCGGTAGCGCAATAACAGTATTTTTTTCGATATAATTGATTTTATATGTATATCTTTATAACTAATACATTTAATTAGTATTTAGTTAAATCATTTAGGGGTTGGTTCCTTATCGCTTACCGCCATCCAAAGGTAGGGAAGAAAAATTTATTGCAATTCTTAAACGCTTCGTTAGCTTGTAACTGATTTTATAGAGATAATTCGTCAAAATTTTATATAAACATAAAACTATGTTTGGTCCAGCTTTATTACAGCTTTGCTACCTGCTGCAAAAATAATGAAATGCTATTATTTCAAAAAAATATATATATTGACATAAACGTAAAAAAAAGACTTCGTTAGAAAGTAAAAAGTAATGAGCCATTCAAAGAATTAATGCTAATTTTCGTCCCCTATAGGGGTGTGGAGGGGTATCTTATTAAATTTATTGTGAAAACTCAATTGACGCTTCCAGGAAAAGTTTCTCGCTTTCCAAAACGAGTCGATCGCTTACTCGCGCCCAGTAGTCTGTAGAATTGTGCTCAAGGTAGGTACCTATACCCTTATTACTTCACATTGGCCTGACCCCACTCCATTGATTGTGCAATTTATGTTTTAAAACTATATATTTAAAAATATGTATTAATTATGTAATTTTTTTAAATAAATGGTACACTCAGTCACTGAATTTTATTTATATGGTAGCAGTAGCAGTACCCGAACTAGCGTTTCTTGAGCCATGTGCAAAATTTTTTTTTATCCCCCCCATCAAAGTTTTAAAATATATACATTTTTTACAGTGTATTAAACAGTGACCTCAGTTACGTCATTTTCTATGCCAATGCACCTGTTGCACCTGTCGACATAACTAGTAGACATAAATGACATTTATTATTATTATTATTTATTAAATGTGTAAAAAAAATGTTCTAGCATATTCCAGACTCCAATCACTGTTACAGTAGCATTATAACAAGGCTAAAAAATGATTTGATACGAATCTACTATCACTTAATATAAAAAATCAAAATATGTATGTTTTTGTATTAACGGAAGAACATCGCCACTTCAAACTCCCACACTCATCGTACATGACTGCAAAATAAACGATAACAAGGCTTCTATATGCATAATGTGAAAAATTGACAACAGTCAAAATTATTCGACTCTGAGAGTACTGATCGGTGATCATCTTAACTAGAAAGAACATATATTGAACCTAGCTAAACGCATAAGAAAACTAATTTACTTCATTAAAAGAATACTCTGCTACTCTCTAATTAACTGTGCGATTTTAGTTTGGGGAAGAACAGCAAAAACAATATTAGAGTCGGTAAAAAGAGCACAAAATATAATTCTTAGGGTAATAAATGGCCGTCCTTTTAGATATCCATCAGATATTCTATTTAAGAAGTACAGTGTTCTAGACGTAAGACAAATTTATATGTTGAGACTCGTACAATATTTCCATTCAAACAATAATTCACCCTTAGCAATAAATCATGATCACGACACAAGACAACGAATAAACATCTACAAACCAGTTCCGAGAGCAACGACATTTTTTCAACGTTTCTGTATGTTTTTAGCTCCGAAACCGTACAACACACTTAACACTGACTGGAAATCTTTAATTTACAATAAAATTACGCAAATATGGACTCAATACATAAATCAATTGGGTAGAGATCAGTCAGAAGCATGGCCGTTCAACTTTCCAACTTAATCACAATGCAATACACTAATGGCTCACTTTTACAAGACATTAATTAGACTTTTTATATAATCTCTATTTATTTTTTTATATATCTCTGTCGAATCTTACTTTTAATTTTATTTAAATGACACCGCAACAACACGAAAAAAACAGTCCTCCTGCATCCCACACGGTAAATTAATAAGTGTATTATATTATTGTATGTTCACTTCTAATGTATAAAAAATGTATGTCAAATAAATAAAATAAAATTGTTTTCATAAAAAAAGTAAGGGCCGATAAGACAGTTGGCGGACAATGCACACCACACTGATGCGACGATGTTTGGATCTCGATGGAAGATCGCTTTCTGAACAGTTCCAACTCCTGCACGCGTAAACGTTACATGCATTCGACAATTAGCATTATGATTCACCAGCTGGGAGCATCGTGAATAGTTTCCCTCACAAGTTCAAGCTCCGTTGACTAACATTGTTGACTTCAACTCGCGATACAATGGCATCACTCGTATTCGACATGCGTCGTTAATATTGTCCATATTTAAAAAAAATTATATTAAGATAAATCACCATATTATGAAAAAAAATAATAATAATAACGTAGATATTAACAATAATTTTGTAGCAACATTCATATCTCACGTGATTTTTATAATTTAATCACAAGAAAATCTTAGGTTAGATTTAGATTAATATATATTAAAAGCAAACCTAAAAAAAGAAAAAATATATATCTAAAACACATTGAGTGTGAGAAATAATGCTAATGATGATTGCAAATAATTTCGTGACGGACATTCAATTCACTATTTATTATCTACTGTCTACTGATTCTAAGTCTTTCCATTGGATTATAAAATGTTAGCTTAGGTTAGGTTAGGTGTTCCATCCGAATCGGATGCCCAACCCATCGAAGTCATTGGTTTTTTTTTACATTTGACGACATCAGGCTCATCGTAGAGCACGTAAACTTCAAAGTTTAACGACGACGTCACATAGTACCTTCGCAGATCCAACTAATACCAAGATCCAAGTAATACCAAAGATCGTTTTCAGGATTTTGCGCAAAAAGGCTGCAACTTGAAATAGTCGAGAGAACTCAGTGTTCAGGTTTCTGCTCCGTATTTCAGTGCTGATCTAATACACTATGATATAAAGATGGGCCCTTAGGTGCTTTTGGAGAGCAAAATAACACCGGTAACGGTTTATGAATCCTTGAAAATGTTATTGTCTTTGACCACAGATTCTAGATACACAGTCCTCGACTTTTAACATATTGATTATCGGTTACACATCTGAACATCGGTTGAAGTCCCACTATATAATACACAGATATAATCGGTAGACGCAATACATTATTTCAATGTAATTGTATCGCAAGGTGATGCCGTGCCTTTATGGATACAGTGTATTGTTTCGCTGTGTTTTGTTGACGGCAACTTCCACATTGTATATTTCGAGCTCTCTACGGTCCTCTGGAACCATCACAACGACTCACGTTTTCGCGAGTGAGGCAGATAACAAAAAAACATGAGACTTTCCCTGTCGCGGTCAGTAATGATTAACGACGCGCCTATCGCGGCCGATCGCCGCGCGCCGGGGCGCAGGCCACGGAGCGACGCCACTTGTAGTCCCGTGGAATGGTAGTGAAAGTAAAACATATTATTAAAATTTATTTTTTTTTGAGTTTTAGGCGTTACGTTAAACAACTATATAACTTTTTTTTTAGGAGAACACATTCTTATTGTGAAGTTGTAATTATTCAGAACATAGGTCTGTGATATTTTAAATATGAATTAAATATATTAATTAGAAAGATATACATATAAAATCAATTTTATCGAAAAATATTGTTGTTGCGCCACCGGGATTCATATTTAAAATATCACAGACCTATGTTCTGAATAATTACAACTTCACAATAAGAATGTGTTCTCCTAAAATAATAAAGTTGTATCAATGTGTCCAAAATTTAATAAAAATGAATTGATAATTCTGGCGTCTGCTATCAGTTTACTCAAAGGTATTTGAGATTCTGTAAAAATAAGGTAGATGGCTCTGTCAAATGATGGAACGATTAAATGTATTAATATCAAAAAGGTAACATATAGGGTCGAAAATTGTCGCTAAAAATATTGTCGCTGTAGCTTAGTTGGATAAAACACCTTCCCCGGTTAGGAAAGAGATCCAGGTTCGAATCCCGGTGGCGCAACAACAATATTTTTCGATAAAATTGATTTTATATGTATATCTTTATAATTAATATATTTAATTCATATTTAAACTATATAACTGACTGTAATATATACGATAATTAACTCTATAATTTGATGAGCTATGTTTAATGAGCTAACCGTCTAAAATATTATAAAAATAGGGTGACTTCAATGGTTACGTCATGTGAAGAGGATGACCAACCATCAAACACCGAAGTCGCCGCTGAATACCAGACTAATAAGACGTAAAATCTTGGTAAAACCGAAGCTAAAATGGAGCGACAATGTCCTGAAAAAATATCTGCCTTAGAGATCTAAAAACCGCCGCAAAACTAGCGGAAAACTTTTGAGGAGGCTACGACCCACCAGAGATTGTAAAGCCAATAGTGATTATAGCAATGATGATGAATAAGCCAAGACGTTAATAGTTTAGAATATCAAAACGTCTAATCTTAAATATAATAATAAATATAAATATATGTATTAGATTCTAAAAATAAAAAAATTATAAACAACTACCTACTACTTTTTTAATGAAAATGCATTTTTGCTGTGAAATTGCAATTTCAGAAAATAGTTCTGTGATATTTTTTAAGAACCCGAAATATTTCCGCTTTTTTTCGGTAGCAACCAAACTTTTTTTTAAATAAATATTTTTTTTTTTTGTATGATTGTCTAATTGATTCTTTCAATTTGTATTACAATTCTATGCATCATTTATCATAATAATTGAGACACAAAATTTGTAAACATAATTACGTATTAGAGGGAATACGAATATATGTCAGAAGTCTTGTTAATGTCATTAATAAAGATGTCACAAAATTTAATATCGAAAATCATATTTTGTGATGACATCAAAAATAATGAATAAATTAGCCATTTTACGGATTACCACTAAGACGATACAGAGAGTAAATTAATACATTATTTATTAAATATGAATTAAATATATTTATTAGAAAGATATACATATAAAATCAATTTTATTGAAAAATATTGTTGTTGCGCCACGAGATTCGGACCTGGATCTCTTTCCTAACCGAAGAAAGTGCATCATCCAACTAATCTACAGCGACAATATTTTTAGCGACAATGTTCGAACCTATATGTTACCTTTTTGATAATAATACATTTAATCGTTCCATTATTTGAAAGAGCCATCTACCTTATTTTTACAGAATCTCAAATATCTTTGAGTAAACTGACGCCAGAATTATCAATTCATTTTTATTAAATTTTGGACACATTGATACAACTTTATTATTAGGAGAACACATTCTTATTGTGAAGTTGTAATTATTCAGAACATAGGTCTGTGATATTTTAAATATGAATTAAATATATTAATTAAAAAGATATACATATAAAATCAATTTTATCGAAAAATATTGTTGTTGCGCCACCGGGATTCGAACCTGGATCTCTTTGCTAACCGGGGAAGGTGCATTATCCATAATAATAATTATTATTATTATTATCCATCCAAAAATGTTAAAAATTATGTCCTATCTGGAAAAAACTACTGCAATAACATCGAACTAACCATATTTGATAAAATAAAAGATGCATAATCTGTTGAACCTTTTTATGAACATAAACTTAAAATGTGACCGAAACTCATAACTTTGAATACATTCATGAAAATGGCATCTGAATTAATAAACTACAGTACATAAGATTATAAAATTTGATAATGCAAATAAATATGTAAAATTTAAAAACACAGTAGGTAGTAAATATTATTGTAAGAATATAAAACATAACAGCATAAGAATAAACTAAAAACGCACCTTTTCAAAAAGTAATTTCCATTAGAGAAAATAACATTTTTTAATTTAAAAAAACAAAGATAATTGTAGAACTATAAAAAGTTTATGTGTAAAGCGCCCTTCAGGTCAAAGTTTTTACGAAAATAGCACTATACTAATTATCCATTATTATTATTATTAACAGCAATTGCTAAGAAATGTGAGGTGCACAAAAATTTGTATAATAGCTAAATAATTTATTCATTTTGTTTTAAACCACTATGAATTAATTAAATTATTATTAATTATTAAAATAAATAACCACAACGTGTTTGCGTTTGATATTAAAAATATTAGATATTAAAAATTTAATTAATTCACTACTAATAACAATATTTCGGAATACAACTCAAGTAATATTAATAATTATAAAAATACTAAATTTTGCAAAAAGGATTACAAAACTACTCTCCATTCTTCACGTGCAGTACAGATCGATTAAGTTCAAAAATCGCCCTATAGTTCGATTAATTTATTTCGATTCTACAGCTGAATAAACAAAATATGAAAACAACGAAAGAAGAAAAATTGTACACAAGTTGAGGAACATAAATATTTACAGATGGTTCAAAAAAATATCTACATATTGTATGTAGAGAACGCTCTATCCACGGTTCCGTACTCAGTCCCTAGACGCGCTTTAGTGCCCAAAAAGCAAATCGAACAACAATTTTATACAAAACAATATGAATTTTCAGATAAAATGGAAACAAAATGAATGAAAAATGCTTGTAATATAAATACATAATAAAAATGTACCATTTACTGAAAAGAAAATTATTTTGCAAATGAGAATAAGTTTGTTTTACTGCCATAATAGCCAAATACTTATGTAAAACATTTAGGTAAATAACGTAATACATACATAAATATTATTAAAAATCACTATTTATGAAAATTTAACAATTTAAAAACTAAAGAGTGTCTTGTAAGTATTGTAATTTTGCAAGCTTTCATTTATTTTTGCCTTCGCAAACCGACAAAGTTTAAGTTTGCTGAGATGTAAATATATAAATGAATATTTTAAGATTTTGTCTCCAGTAGCCCTTTAATTAGCCAGGGTTAAAATAATAATTCAATATTTTATTTATAAATCTGAATCCTGATTGAACATTTTAACCGACTTATTACAGTGGGTCCCCCTGACGCAATAAATTCCAATGCAATTTCTTCGATTACCTCGAAACCACGGATAAATGGACACGTTTACGTGTTTTATTTCTATCTTATTTACACGATAAAATTTTTGTAGACACGATAATTTAGTAGTTATTATGTGATTTCACTTTTCTAAAAAATATATGTAGTTTAGTTCATGGCTAAGTTCGTTAACTAGCGTAATCTTGTTTCAAAATAGCGGCTGTTCAAAAACTTTAAAAACTCTGTTAATATTGGGACCAGAAAAATAACATACTTACATGCGGCTACAGTGTCAAAATGATATTTTTTTCCAGATTTTAAAGCCCAGCCTTATTTGGGTGAATTCGTCGTGTGATAAAATAACAAATCGTCACCTGAAAATAAAAGAAAGAAAAAACATTATTACATACAGAAAAATTATAAGACACTCGCATTAGTGATTCTAATAACATTATACAGTGATTACAAAACGTTATAACGCAATATTATTAATTTAAATGATAAACTGCCAGATTTAAATTACTGCGCTTGTACCTAAATCACTAGCGGATTACAGATATGCCAATAATAAATCATAGCAAACATTTGTTCATTTGTGCGGTTTTATTCATTATTCACCAATAGGGGATTAAATTTAACGTATAATTATTTAGATTAAATCAAAGCTTCTATCAAATAATTCAAAGAATTTTGATAAACTGCCGGAAAATCCATCGTCTGTCAAGCAGCGCACTGCCAGACATGAATTCATATTGTTTGTGTAATTTATTATAACAAATTGTCATCTCATTGCTTTCATAGTTACAATAAATAAATACGTGACCGAAGGAAAAATTATGAACCAAATATTAATTCAACATATCGTAAAATAGGTAACATATTATTTTAATTCTTAATATTAATCAATCCAAAAGGTTATTAGGTTTCAAAAATATGTATATATTTAATGTAGAAAGAAATGTGGAAATTTTTATTTGGGTCCTTAGTTCGTAACATGCTAGAGTATATAGCTCTCCAATCTGGTGCCCGTATTGTACAATAATAATCGTATAGAATTTGTTCAAAAAATTTTCATCAAAATATCATCATTTAGAGCAGGTTAGGTAGAACTGTAGAAACATACAGTGAATCGTTGAAAAAAAAACATTAAAAAATCTCAACACGACACGCAATATTACTGATCTTGTATAAGTACAAAATTGTTAATAATCTAGCCTACAACACGCTGATTTTCGCAGTTAAGCTTCATGCAAGTACAAGATTATTGAGGAAACATGAAACGTTCAGACTCGATACCTACCCCAGTAATATCGCACACTTTAATCCGATTTTTATTAATTTCACAATATGTACATTATATTAGAATGATACATAATTATCTGCCATTTTTTTCGAAAAGTTTGATTCTTTCAATTTGACTGAAAGAACAGTGATGAACGTCAGGAGTGGCGAATCCCGGACAGAAATGGCCAAAGGCTGTACAACATCAACAGCGACGTGTACCTAGCCCAGCTCGATCGCCTTTATACTGTCATTCAGCTGAACATACCGCGCAAAAAGACCCAAATCGTTTTCCATCGCGACAACGCTCCCCCTCATGTCGAACGCTGTGTAATTGAATCCATCGCTAGCAAGAGATGGCAGTTGTTCCCCCATACGCTCTACTCTCCCACCGAGGCCTACCACATCGACCTCTCCCTAAAAAATTGGCAGGTCGGCAAAGTCTATGACAATTTGAAGGAGTTGATAGACGATGCCATATCGTGGATTGTCTCTAAAAACCATTTCTTATTCGCCCGTGGAATCGACCGTCTTCCAAGTAAATGGGACGCAGTAATTGACATTGATGGTGACCAGACCCCTGAATGATAATTGTAAATAATATGTTTTGAGTTTGTTTTCGTCTTTGGTTATGTTACAATATAATAATACAATATAGTTTTTTTTAAATGACAGATAATTATGCATCAACCTAATATTAAACGATGACAATAATACTTTTTCATGAAACTATGTTTAAATAAATATCTATTATAATTATTCGTATGTTCCAATATATTCGTACGATTTTACGTATTATACTTTCATGTATATTATATATTTTACTTTGCACATGTTTTGAGCGCTTATGAGAGTTATTTATTCTGCTTACTTACCATCACGCCGTTTACCATCACGCCATCACGCGGGGGTAGGCAGAGAAGATAGATCGTCACACCCTTCTGTCCTGACACACAATTCTCGCCTCATCCACATTCATACCACCATCCTCCAGTATCTGGTTTACCTGGTCGTGGCAAATCTTCCGCGGAAGTCTTTAATCTTACTCACTTTACTTAGATCGTTATTTATTCAGTACCTATATTATGTCATCAAATTGTTAATACTCTGTTCAATATTAAATATATATGTATAAAATATATGAAAATAATTATTAAGGAGAACACATTCTTATTCAGAACATAGGTATGTGATATTTTTAATATAAATTAAATGTATTAATTGGAAAGATATACATATAAAATCAATTTTATCGAAAAATATTGTTATTGCTACCGGGATTCGAACCTGGATCTCTTTCAATCCGGGAAACGTGCATTAATATTATCAATTAAACTCAATGAAATACAATAGAACAATTTTTTTAACTTTTTTAAATAAACATCCAAATTTTGAAATATTACCGTTAATTTTAGGATTTTTTATTGTAGCGATGATGCGAATACTGGTAAGAATTTGCGGAAAGAGAGCGATGATACTGATGAGACTGTAAGAAATTAATAAGTAAGAATTTATGACGCGCAGTTGCAGAAAACAGGAAATAGTGGAATGAGAGAAACAATAAAATCTTTAATTGGCACTGTTGGGAGTGTATAGACGTGGGCTGACGGAGATGGTACAAGGAAAGTTTATGACATGGAGACAAATGAGAATTTATGAACTGAATACAATCATTTAACATAAAATAAATAATTTTAAAAAAACAATAACAATTATTTTGCACTCGTGTATGTGTATTACCACGTACACGACAATTTACTTTTGGAAATCTTACAGCCAATTATTTAACATTAACTAAAACCAGGTACGAGAGTTTGCTTAATTAATCATTTAACATTCGGTAAAATTATTCAGAAATATGAATATTTTAAAAAAGTATTGTATTTATATATGTGAGCGAGTAAATTTATTATTTATCGAAAAGATATATGACGCAAGTGTTGATAGCACCAGATACAGAGGACGCTCGCGGAAGACTTGGCACGACCAAGAAAACCAGATACTGGATGATGATCCTGTTCGAAGCCTCAATAATCAACGAGCTTGTATGAGAAGATGTATGAACATGGATGAGGCGAGAATTGTGTGTCAGGACAGAAAAGAGTGGCGCTCTATCCTCTCTGCCAACCCCTGCGGGAAAACAACGTGATGGTAAGTTAGTTAGTTGTAACTTTCAAAAAATAATATAATTAAAAAATATAAATAATAATAATAATTTAAACTAAATCTTACATATTCTTTAGACCCTACGCAAAACAAAGTCGCTATCTATCTTTCCTCTGGCCACTGCACCCCTTACTCCCGATGTGTATTATATATTGAATTCCTTCTATTCCAAATTTTTTCTCTTTCCCAAATATTAATGTGCATTATATTGAATGTCATCCATTCCAAGTTTTGCTTAGTTATTCTTAGGACCCTGACGAAAATATAGTTACCCTACCACTTCCCAATCAAGGGATGTCTCACCCTTCCGCTGCCCGTTACCAACTTTAGAATCGTCTGCCTTAGACAGAACATTCTGGTCACATAATAAGCATTAAAAAAACAGAATTTAAATATTTTATCGATTCCAAATTATATATTAAATACAAAAAATAAAAGGTCATTTCATTTTGAGTAGCCAGACTGTTAGATGATTTAGGGCCTGAAGTTAATCTTTAGAATAATAATGGCTCAATTTCGCAAATATTTATCTCGAAATACGTAGCTTAAAATGATTCTGTATAAATCTCATACAATAATATTTTCCGTAACGGTACAGAATTTGTACGTACTCCTGAACATTTTAGACTCGTAATTTAATAAAGTATCACCTATAAAATATTGTGGATCAGATCTGCTACACCCTGTACAGACGAAACAAGGAAACCGAAGAACAAATTATACGTTTACGAATATTTTTCTGTCACACGGCGCAAGGTGAAACATCCAGAGTTGCTCTGGCACTAAAAATCGTCGGTGCTTTTCCGAAGATAAACCGCCCCATACACACACACACACACACACACACACACACAAACAGGCCGGAGATAAACTGCTGCACACACACAAGGACGCGAGGCTCCGTATAAAAATTCGCTCACGCAATTACGGCCATCCCGCGTTTCGAATTGTAATGAACTGTTTCATAAAATAAACATTTTTGCCGAATAGCGGAATGTCGAAATAAACGAAACGTAAAAATGCTACAAAACTTTTTTTTTAAAAATAAGTCCTGTATTTTTGATAAATGCTTGTTAGATTTATATTATTGGAAAATCACAAC
The DNA here is from genome assembly GCA_031772225.1 of Eubasilissa splendida. NCBI lineage: Eukaryota > Metazoa > Arthropoda > Insecta > Trichoptera > Phryganeidae > Eubasilissa > Eubasilissa splendida. The sequence continues at coordinate 22,458,328 of CM062848.1, read as the reverse complement.
ACGTTCGATACAGCAATCTACGTTTTGAAAGTTTAAACGCGAGAAACACATTTCGCCGGGATAGAAAGATTACCTTCTAAATACATTTTTTTTAATAACAATGTCAAGGACCCGGTATTTATTTATTCCCGAGTGCGGTTGCCATAACACTAGGGAATACTACAAATAAAATATTACTAGCAGAAAACATTCGGTGGGGTCACGAGTACTACTTTTGTAAAACGTATTTTTCAATGTTGAAAATGTTATCGTTCGATGACACATGCGCCCGATTATTTAAAATCTGATCTTAAATATTCCAATAGAATGACGGCGAGGTTTGTACCTTCACTGACAACGGGTTACACGCGTTTTTGAGGCAATATAATATACATGTTCCTTGAATATAGTATATAGATTGTTCAAATCATTCGACGAGTTGAGCAGAAATAAGTTTTAAGATAATTTAGGAAATCTAATCAACGAGTCTTCGAATCAGTTGTATTCTATCAAATGAAGCAGCAGCCTATAGGAACATCCAACTCTTTGTGGCATTGCGGGAAATACGTCGGGTCGAATGTCTCGTACTGGACGTTACAGCCACTAAACGTAGGTGGTACTGCATCTCTATCGTCTCACGTACACAAGAGGAGGCCAACAAACAATTCTATCAATCAATCACAAAAATATACGGAAAAATTCTTCGCAGGCATTATCGTCAAGACTTTTTGTAAACTGAGATGGATTACGTTTACACGATTGGTGTTTCCATCACATAGATTGCTAAATACATATTTAATAGATTGCTAAATACATATTTAATAGATTACTAAATACATATTCGAACCTGTATCTCTTTCCTAACCGGGGAAGGTGCATTATCCGACTATGCTATAGCGACAATATTTTTAGTACTCCTAATAATAAAGTTAAATACGACAATACTCCTAATAATAAAATTGTATCAATGTGTTCAAAATTTAATAAAAATGAATTGATAATTCTGGCGTCTGTTATCAGTTTACTCAAAGGTATTTGAGATTCTGTAAAAATAAGGTAGATGGCTCTTTCAAATAATGGAACGATTAAATGTATTAATATCAAAAAGGTAACATATAGGTTCGAAAATTGTCGCTAAAAATATTGTCGCTGTAGCATAGTTGGATAATGCAGCCAGCCGAAGACAGGTCGTAAGTCCTGTAATTACACCATATTTTTATATATTTTTCATTAAATATAATAAAAAATAGCTTTATCTCTATGTCATATCTGATATTTGTTTAATATAATAGTGCCTTTGTAGGTAAAAATCCAGTAATTGTGTGTTCTTGGACATATTCAAATATTGCTAACATATTTAATATAATAGATTGCTAAATACATATTTAAAATATTTTTTCCTAACCCGAGTTAACTTAATAATTTCAATTTGTAACTTGGATAGATAGAAAGATAACGGCGTTAGTTAGATATAGATAGACTAGACGGGCAAATAATTAAAACTTGCTAAACTTAACGGATAATAATTTTAAAAATGTGTTACATGTTTACTTTATACGATTGTTTACCATGGGAATTAACTTTTTCTAGTTCGCCCCGCCCCACCTAGTGTATCTACAACTTATTGTATTTTGTTTTGGGTAAAGTAAAATCAAACTACATTTTACACATTAGTTTTATTAATTGCAAATTAGTCTATAAAATGTCTAACGCAGTTTCATGACGCATTTTCTCGGAAAGTTTCCAAAAAAACATATTCTATATTTACTATAGAAGCTGCGCAGGTGTAGAAGAGGCAAAGGGTGTCGTCAGTTCATGTGTTTATGAGAGTACCCGTCATATTAGTAGACACATTATACAAGTACACGATATTTTACGAGCAGTGGGTGGCCTAAATTTTGATATGAAAATACTCAGCGCACTGTTATTGAGTTAATTTACATTCAAATTCTGATAACGTATGGAATTATTAGACTATAATGTGGATAATAACTAGTTTAGGATGCGCAGTAGTTACATTTGCACCTAATAATAATAAAAAATATTTTCCGACAAATATAGCTAAAATTACAGGAAAATTCCAATTTAATTTATAATAATAACAACGCGTAATAACAACCTTAATAACAACCTTAATAACAACGCGCCCTTGATGGTTAGAAACCACCACCACATTTTGAAATCAGTCAAATTGTTTAAATCAACTAAATCCTTGAATGTCAACGACTTAAATAAAAAGCTAGAATTTATGAAACTCTTAAAATTTTGCACATATGTGTGTGACGAGTAGACAGCAACACCTGTGGGCCGTGCGGCGAAGCTGGTTTAGCCGCGACACCTAGAGCCACCAGCAGCATGGGCGAACGGGCCTTAGAGCTCACCCACCGCGGCGGAGTGGGGGAAAGGAACCACGCCAGTGCGCGAGGGAAACGATTCATTCGCTCTCATTCGCTGGACAGTCTAGCTGCTAATCTGGTATTGTGACGAATTAACCTAAACTTATGAATTCACTATGGAATAAACATCGAAGCAGAGCCGCGGTAAGACTTTCAATTCTTTAGTCACCCGAAATTATTGGACTCCTTGAACATTCTGTAAACTGGAGTCATTTTTGTCAAATCATAAAGGTGAATTTACTGACGCATTCGCCAAACTGTGGTAATCATTGAATTGGAACCCTGACGTTCCAGGCATCAATTGACTGTTCACCAAACATGCTTGAACATATTCGACACGATTTTTTTTAAAGGTATAGGTAAATTAAATGATCGAATAACATAAAATACGTAATAATATAAATAATATTTCTAAAAAGAATCACACTATAGACATTGTGTTTCTTACGTAGTTAAAAGAAGAAAAATCCAATAAATTTACTGTTTGCTCCACTAAACGGTCGTGAGCAGAAATCGGATACGTCTCTTCAAGTGTATGGAGGGTGTGGACCAAAAACTACAACGATCTCCACCCGCAGGCACAAGTTTTACGAAATGTCGGTATATTTTATCCACAGAATAGCCACTCTGCTCTGGAAGAAGGTCAACCTTGTATCCTCCGACCCTCCCTCGAGACGCGGACCGCTCCTACACCGCGGTCCTAGACAGATAAATGTAAATAT